>MU383112.1:0-192890 GCA_022495125.1 Xylaria acuta
AAATATAATATAATTTAAAAAAAATACTTTTTTTACTCTTATTTATATTTATTAAAAAAAAAAAAAAAACAAACATAAAAAAAAAAAAACCAAAAAAAAAGTATATTTATTTTTATTTAAAAATTAAACAATATAAATTTTTATAAAATATAATAAAACAAAATAAAATAATATAAATATAAACTTTAAACTAATATAATAAATTTAAACGTATTAATATTTAATAGTATAATAAAATAAAATAAAAAGGTTAATAAAGTATAAATTATTAGTATTTATAAGTTTAATAAATTAATTAAAAATAAAAAAAAAATAAAAAAAACTTTTTTAAAAATAAAAGCAAAAAGTTAAAAAAAAAAAGCAATAAAATTTATATTTTTTAAATATTATAACCTATTTTATATTTTTAGCAAAGTTAATTTTAATATTTTTTTTTATACTAACTAAAAATAAATTATTAAATTATATTAATTAATAATAAGTCCGTAAACAATTTAAAATATAGTTTACTATATAAAATATTATTAAATAAATTAAAAACAATAAAAAAATACTTAGTTAATAACTTATAAAAAGGTTTTATTAAATTAAATAATATATTTTTTGTTTTTTTTATTTTGTTTATAAAAAAAGCAAACAAAGAATTTTGCTTTTATATAAACTACTAAAAGCTAAATATAATTATTAAAAAAAACAAGTATTTTTTATTTTTTATTAAAAAAACTTTAGCTTATATATTTAAAGCTAAAACTTTTATTAAAATAAACATATAATAAATATTTTATTATATTAAAGTATAAAAAAAAAATAAAAATTTGTTTAAGCTATTAAATAAACTATCGACTTTTTAACGTTATATTAATAATATGCTATTTAACTACTTTAACAATTTTTATAATATTTATATTAATAATATTTTTATTTATTTAAATAACTTTAAAAACTATAAAAAATATATAAAAATAGTTTTATAATATTTATATAATATAAAATTATAAACAAATATAAAAAAAATTAAAATTTTATATTATTAAAACTAAATTTTTAAGCTATATTATTAATATTAAAAGTATATAAGTTAACCCTATAAAAATAGCTATAATAGTTAATTAAAAAATGCTTACAACTATAAAAAGTATATAATTTTTTTTAAGATTTTATAACTTTTATTATAAGTTTATATTTAAATATAGTTAAATAGCAGCAATATTAAATTGTTTAATTTAAAAAATATTTTTTTTAAATAAACTAAAAAATATAAAAAGTTTTTTTTTAAGCTAAAAAAAGCTTTAACTTTTTTATTTTTACTATATTATTATAAATTTAAATTGTTTATTAAAATAAAAACTAACGCTTTTAATAGTATTATTGCTAATATAATATTTTAAAAATATAGCAATAAATAATACTTAGTAGCGTTTTTTTTTAAAATATTATAAAACGTTAAACTTAATTATAATATTTTTAATAAAAAAATGTTAGCTATAATAATAGTTTTAAAAAAATAGCAACCTAAGTTAATTAATAATTATAATAAACTTTTTTTTATTATTACTAACTATTAAATATTAGAATATTTTAGTATTAAGTAATATTTTAACTTTTAATAAACAAAATAAACTATTTTTTTTTTTAAATATAATTTTTTTATTATTTTTTAATTTAGAAAAAAAAATATAGTAACGAATATATTATTTAAAAAATAAAAAAATTTAACAACTTAAAAAAATAAAAAAAAAATATAACGTTATTTTATAATTTTTTAACCCGTTAATAATAATATATATAAGCTTTTAATATAAATAAAAAATTATACTAAGCTATTTATATTATAATTTTATAAAAAACTAAAAGGACTAAAAAAACTTTAATTAGTTAATAAAATATTTTATAAAAACTATAAAATTTTTATAATAAAAATTTATTATAAAAAAACTTACAATTAATAAAATAATAACTTTTAAACTTTAAATAATAAATTAATTATATATAATAAATAACTAATAATATTTAATTTTTTTTATTTTTGTACTAAATTAATATAAGAAGTTTATAGTAGTATAACTACTATATACTTTAACAAAAAAAAAATATAAAAATTAGTAAGCAAAAAGTATTAGTAGCTAAAACTTAAAAAAAATTATAATATTTACATAGCTAACTATATAAAATATAAACTTATAAAAATATTTAAAAATAAAATATTTAGCAAATTAATACTTTTATTAATATTTAACCGTATTTAGCGCTATTTAATAATAAATTTTAAACAAATACTAAAAAATAAATATAGTTTTAATAATATATTAGTTATAATAAACCGATTAAAAAAAAAGTTTAAATAATATTTTATACTATATAAGCTATAATTAAAAATATAGCTAAAATATACTATAAAAAGCTTTTTAAAATATTTAAAGTTTTAATAATAATAACTTTTAATTATAAACTTTAATTTATTTTTATTTTTATAAATAAATTATATAAGTTTATAAATATTTAATATATTTTAGCTTTTATAAACTACTATAAAACTATAAAATAAGCTAAAATTATAAACAAGTATATAAATTAACAACTATACCCATATATAAATTATTATTAAAACAATTAGTTAAAGCGTATTTTTATTATAAACTACATTTAAGCCTTATTACTTTATAAATTTATAAAATTATTGCTTTATAAAATAAAAATAGGCTTTTTTATATTTTTTTATTTTAATTAAAAAAATAAAACAGTAATAAAAAAATTAAAAAATCTACTAATTTTAAAAAAAACCTTATAAAAATATATATAAAATAAAGCGAAAAAAATAGTAAGCTTTATAAATACTGCTAAAAAATACTTTATTTATAGCTAAAAATATATAATAAAGCAAGCAAATTAAAGTTAATATAAACTTAATTTTAATATTAAAAATTATATTTTAATATTAAAAAAAAAACAATTATAAAAAACAAACAAACTTTTTAATAAACTTAATTATTTAATAATATAATAAAAGTATAAAATATTTAAAAAAAAAATAATATATTTATACTAAATATTTTACTTTTTTAGCAAACTATAAATAAATATTATATAAACAAGCTATATAAATATTTTAATAATTTATTTTTAGGGCAAAAAGCTAAAAACTTTAAAAAAAAGGTTATAAAGCTTAAAAACAAAAAAAAGTTTATAGTAAAAAAAATAAAAATATTAAAAATTTATTACTACAAGCTTTAATATTAAATTAACTAAAAAAAATAAAACGTTAATAATAAATAATATTTTATAAAACCCTTTAAAAATAATATAAAACTGCTAAAAAAATTCTATAATATAAATCTTAATTTTATAAAACTATTAATAAAGCTGCAAGCGTAGCTAAACGTAGCATATAACAAAAAATTTAATATATTATATTTTAATAATAATAAAGCTATAGCGTAAAAAAAAAAACAATAAAGCGAAAGTATATATAAATTATATTAATTAAAAAAATAATAATTTAACGTATAAAAAAGCTTATATAATAACTTAATAAAAAAAAGGCCTAATAATAGCTATATAAATAAAAACCTAAAACGATCTTTTTTTTTGCTAGAAAATAATTAAAAGTTAACTGTTTAAATACTATATATATTTTATAAATAAGCTAAAAAGTTTTTTTTAGGGGGGAGTAGTTATAGATTAATAGCTTGTATAGCTTAACCGGTAGCTACGCCTATATATTAGCTACTGCACCTATAGCCCTACTAGGGCAGCCCTACCCTATATATACTATATATATACTTAGGTAGATTTTGTATAGCTAGCTTTTGTTCCTTTTTTTTCTTTTCTCTTTATTTGTAGATTTTTCGTACAATATACTACATATTATAGGAGCCTTGTCTTCGATTGTATGACTAGTGCAACATTTATAAAGTAATTATATTTATTTAACTATTTTTTATAAAAATCTTTATAATAAAAACTTTTAAAAAGTTATATATAAATGTTATTATTGTTAATAACACTTTATTAAACGGGGCAAAGCACTTAGTAATAGTTAACCTATAAATAGCTTATATATATAAATATTACTAGCTTTATTAACAATATTTATATGTGTTTTTTTCCGTTTAATTAATATTTTCGTTTTTACTTTATAACTTATATTACATTTATTACTTTATTTATTTTTTTAAAAGTTTAAAAAAAATTTTCTAGATTATTTAATAAGGACTACTAAGGGTAATAAGGTTTTAAGTTTATATATTATGATAAAAAAAAAAGGAAGGACTTAGTAAGTCTCCTGCTAAAGGCAAGAGCTTTACTAAGGCCTTAACTTCCTTATTTAATTTATAGAGTAGGGCTATATTTAATAGTGTAGGTCCCCTTGTAAAAAACACCCCTGTTGTTAAAGTGTAACAATTTTATAGCTAAAAAATTAAGTTTTATATAATTTGTTTTTTTAACTTTATAAAACTTTTATAATATAGTTAATAAAATATTTTTATATAAATATAATTTAATATATATTTTATAAACAAGTTTTAAAAAAATTTTAAAAGGAAATAATTATAAATTAATAGTTTATATATAGCTTAACTAATAGTTATATTATATATTAGCTATTATACTTATACTTTATTATAGCTTTATTAAAACAGCTTTACTTTATATATATTATATATATATTTAAGTAAATTTTATATAGCTAGTTTTTGTTCCTTTTTTTTTATGTATAAATTTTTTATATAATATAACAATACTTTATAATAATAATGTTTTATTTTAAAAAAACTTTTTATTATTAATGTTAATATAAACAATGTTTATATATAAATAATAAACTTATTTTATATAATATATAAATTTATTAATTTAATTTCGTTTTATGAAAATTAATATAATTATTTAATTAAAAAGCCTTTAAAACAAAATAATAAAAAAGTAGCTAATATATAATATATTATAAAAACTAAAACTTATACTATAAAGTTTTTACTTTTTTACTATAATAAGTATAATATAAGTAAAAAGTATATACATTTAATTTATTAAATATTAAAAACTAATATTTTACTTAAAGAAAAAAAAAAGAAAAAAAAAGTTTAAAATATAAATAAACATAGCTAAATATATATACATTTATACGTAAGCAAAAGTATTCACTATAGCCTAGTTATGCTAGTAAATAAAGCTATAACTATAACTATTAGCTTTATTTATACACTTAGTTATATACTTTAGCTATATAAACTAATGTAAGTTTATAACATTTACTTATTATTTATAAATTTAATTAAAAAAACAACGTTAATTAACTTATTATAAAAATAATCCGAAAATTTTACATGTTTAAATTAAGCTTTTTAATATAAAAAACAGTTTAATTAAAGTTTTATTATAACTAGTTAAACTATTATTTTTAAACATAATAATTATACTTTTTATTTAATTATTTAAAGTATATAATATATAAAAGTACTACTTAGTTAAAGTAGTTAAGTATATATTTACTTAGCTAAGTTAATAGCTTAGTTTTAAATACGGTTTACAATAAACCGTAATCGGCTACAGTGTAGTAAGATATTATAGCTAAATACGTCATAGTATTACGCGACACATCGAAGGTCCGTTTTGCTTTGCATAAATTATACATAAATGCTGCTTCTCAGTCACCTGACTGACAATTGGGTGAGCCGAGCCTGAGCAAAAGCGGCAAGCGCACTAAGCCCATCTAGTCGCACGCTAAGGAATCTGTACACCCTAGAACCTATAAGTACTGTACTGCTTAAGCGATAAGATTAGATAAAGCTTTGATCAGATCTTATCGTTCTAGCGCGCTGCACTCAACGTCATCGCATCTCCGAACCCAGACAAACCCATCCATTTCAAAGTGACCGAATGCAAAATGAAGTTGCGATGACAACCGAGCCATCGTCGCCGAAGAGGCGACACATACTGTCCTCTATCAATCCAGAGAGTCGCTCTGTTTCCCCCCGGATAGAGGAGGGCGACCAATCTCCAGAAGCCCCACTAGCTCAAGAGCCCTGCGATCACGATGAAGAACAGACCGCGGATACTACAGCGGAAGGGACGGCGAGAAAGACATCTAAGTTCCGCTTCAAATCCAAGCACTCGCACTCCCACAGGCCCTCCCGCCACAGCGACCGAGATCGTGATCGTAGACGTCGCGTAGACGTAGACCACGAGCGTGACTATGACGACGAACCCACCTCTTCCCGACGCCATCACAGGCATCGACATCACCACCATCGACACAAGCGGCGACGTACACGATCAAGGTCACCCACGCCGCCAAACCCATATGATCCACCACCACTGGACGCGGAGGCCGCGTTCCGGGAATCCCTCTTCGACGCCATGGCGGATGACGAGGGTGCCGCGTACTGGGAGGGCGTGTACGGGCAGCCGATCC
This sequence comes from Xylaria acuta, assembly GCA_022495125.1. Classification (NCBI taxonomy): domain Eukaryota; kingdom Fungi; phylum Ascomycota; class Sordariomycetes; order Xylariales; family Xylariaceae; genus Xylaria; species Xylaria acuta. The sequence goes on from MU383112.1 coordinate 6,416, forward strand.
ACGTGTACAGCCAGGAGCGGGCGGGGCCGGAGGGCGAGCTCGAGCGCATGGGCGACGAAGAGTACGCCACGTACGTCCGGCAGAAGATGTGGGAGAAGACGCACCAGGGCCTGCTGGAGGAGCGGGCGCGGCGGGAGGAGCGGCGGAAGCGGAAAGAGTACGACGCCGAGGAGGCAGCCCGGCTGACGAAGGAGATGGAACGGAGTTTACGCAGGGGCGAGGAACGCAGGGCGAAGAGAGGGTGGAAGGACCGCTGGGAGACGTATACCAAGACCTGGGAGGTCTGGGATGGTACTCTACAGGGCATGGCTTGGCCGGTGCGGAGTGGGCGGCGTGAGGATATCGAGGCCGGTACGGTTAGGGAGTTCTATGTCATGGGAATCGACCCCGTGGACGTTGGTGAGACGGAATTCTTGGCTAGGTTGAAGGACGAACGCGTCAGGTGGCACCCTGATAAGATCCAGCAGAGACTCGGTGGACGGGTTGACGAGGCAGTGATGCGAGATGTCACGGCCGTGTTTCAGATCGTGGACAAGTTGTGGACTGATACCCGCTCCAAGCAAACCGCTGGAGCACAATGAGCTTTTTGATTTTATTGACTATCATGATTTCGTGGGCCTTAAGTCTTATACAGCGTGGTTTGTTGGTGTGATTTGCATAGTTCAATATCTGCAAGAAAAAGGGCTATGTGAGATTGAGATTTTCAATGGTACACGAGTAATCCCAGAAGGGATAGCGAGCAGTGCTTGTAAATAAAGCAATAGACAAGAAGAACCCGACGGTCTCGAGCCAGAAGCATGTAAGATGACTCGAGGTCATGCGGATATAATCGCAGGAGTGGTAGGCTACGTAAGATATTATATAGGTAGTGATCAAGTGGAATAAGAAAATGCAATATATTGAGTAGATATGAAGCCCTTTTACCAGCAGCTCCGATATTGAGTATATGTCTAGAATACCAAGTAGATACCTAAGAGGTATGTATTTCCATGCCATTTAAGCCCACTGTCTTACAGGACATATACGATGTTTAGCTCAGTCGCAGGTTAGAGACCATCAGCCGCTTGCAATAACGACCTTTCTAGAGATTAAAGATTCAGGGGGGGAAAGTTAACTATGGACTGTAAAAATGCATGAAGTTGTTTGCTTGGGGTAGACCTGCAGATGATCGGTAAAGAGTTCTCTCCCCTCTCCAGCTCGTTATTGTTGGATGTTACCGAACCGTGCCGCATAAGCCGCAACAAAACCATAATATCTAGGTAATCGATCAATACGGTCACCATTACCCCTACATATCCACCCTAGAGGTAAGCAATTGATATTATATGCCCGAAACCTCTGATCCTCACGTCGAACTGGGCAAACCGATCGGATCACTGCCTGCTCAGGTCTTGCTTCAATCGTTAGACCCAACGTGGTCCCTCTATCATCAGATCGCCGAAGCGAGCTGTAACTCCACGTAAAGGCTACGTATTTCTCTATGAAAAGATAGCAGCCAAGTGATTGAGAATTTCGCCAATAGCCCCTTAGCCAGCATGGGAACAGCTGGTAGCACGGACATTTCTGTCAAAGATCTAGGTACGAAAGCACTATGTCCAGAGCGGCTACGGGCCGAGTTCATCTCTCACTAATAATCTACCCTGAATCACGGGGCCTCAAATCTACCGGTGAATTGTCTTTGTAATTGACTATCTCAGACCACTCATCATACTGTACATCCGTTTATATACGCGTTACGTCTGACACATCCTGCTCGATTCCAAACCCTGACGCTCTACATGACCATGCTCAGTTCCTCAAACACGAATAGACCAAAAGAATCTGGGGCTTCTAGGGCTTCCGTACGTATGTAACTACTTCGAGTACGCTACCGTTGTGCGCCAGGAGTCGTGACAGAGGTACTCCTCCTGGGTATGATCCGTCGACAACTGTCGCACGGACCCTAGGGACCTGTACCGATCTAGGTTAACACCTAGATCGGTCCCTCGGCCTGGCGAACTGCATATTCGCGCCCTGTAAATAGCCATATAATCGGGTGACAGAACCTATGAATGGCAAAGGCTCTGTTTGCCTTTGCCGTATGATCTGATCTATCCGAGACAGCAATACGAAGGCAGAGGCAAAGGGGGCCTAGCTGCTAAACTTGGATGAAGCTATTCGCATATAAATAGCCTAGAATCCGCCCTTGGCTAAAGGACAGGAGGAGAGAGGCAGAGCCCCTTTGATCCCATAGTTGATTATTAGTCAATCTGAACACTCTCAAGCCCTTGATCTCAAGCCCTTGATCTCAAGCCCTTGTAACAACAACGCCGTCTCAAATTAGCCTCGTGCTCTTCATTATTAGAGCCGCGTTGAACATTCATATTCACCTTCTTTAGCGTTCATTTCGGCCTCCTGGCGCCACTTTGCCCCACGTGCCTTCCGGCATTGGCATTGACTGGGTTATATGCCCTAACTATATGTTTGAAACCTTGGCATGGATTGGGATCCTCCTCGTCAGCTGCAGCTGGGCAGTGCTGGTGTGCTTGATCATCACAGTTGTGCAGATGAAAGTCTGAGCTACTAAAAAAGAGAAGAGATATCGACGTAAACTCCCGGTTGATTATGTACCGAAGAAATATGGGATTATGCCGGGGGTCCTGTGATCAAGAAAAGCACCATGTGCTACATGAATACGGTATTGAACGGTTTTCTTCCAGAGCCAGATCATCGGCAAAGGGTAACGTCCTCTGTGCAACTGATTTTATTTACCGCCCCAAAATTTCGTCTTCTCTCGACACGTAACGGCGAGTAGAGGTTTTGCGACGTGCAGCAGCTCATAAGCATCAGTATCGAACGCACGTCTTATATCCACCCAGGCGTTCGTGAACCCTATTTTACTCGAAGCTATGCTCGAGGTAAAGCTAGATACGGCCGCCGATATTCCACCCATGTCAAGAGCGCTAGTGGGATGTCGAGTGCCCCTTTGTAATCGTATCCCTCCACCTGCTTGCAAAGGTCTGTCTCGCTTGGCAAAACCCAGTTTCGGGTTTATACAGGGTATGGAAATCGTTTTTTGCCGTGCTGTGAATTGTGATAAGTAATGGTTGATGGTGGCGCTGCTTGAAGTTTTCTCGGCGTACTCTATCTTTGTCTTTGGTAGTAGAACTACAGACGTGCATCTGATGGCTCACCCTACTGAATCGTCATTTCAATCCAGACGCAGCTCTACCACCCTCGCAATCATGTTTTCATCATTTAGAGTACTCCAGTTCTCTGTTATCTTCGAGATGGCGCCTCTGAGACCAGTTTTTATCCTCTCCTGAAGCGACGGTGAAGCGCCACGGGCGGAAGTGTCTCTTAAAATTACCGCCAGCTCCAACAGATCTGTTTGGAATTCAAGACGCGAACGTTCTGCATCACACGCCTCGGGATTGACTGATTTGATTTCGTATTCCGCAACTGACTCTAGGAAATCTACCGAACCGGGATGGGAGCGTAGCTTTCCATCGTATTCCATAAGGATGTGGAATACTTGCACGATGGCGGAGCCGCGCATATAGTCACCGGCAGTTAACTCCACGTCATGACTTGAAAGAATCGCGCGTAGATCGGGATATACACAACGTAACAAGAGGTGGCCGTCGTTGAAAGCTTGACGGCCGTCAGATGTGTGAAGAATACCCTCGAGCGCAGCAAGAATGGGTAGACGCAGTTCGGGCATATCCGTTGAAGTCAGATTCATCTTATATAGCTCGGCGAAAAGGTCGACCAATCCCGCGGCTTGGGTCCTTAAGGATTCGCCATCATCATCGCGGAGCCAGGTGGCTATTAACCGGATGGCTGCCGGTGTAATGGGGTCTTCGAATATATTCCTCCCGCAAGTCTCTGTTGATTCTATGCCGCGGGCGCCTGCCATAAAGGCGTCCCAGCGATCTCGAAGATATTCCATGACATCGCCAATCATCCTTACAAGATCCTCGTGCAGCTTGAGGATCCGGTCTGGCGGTAAGCCCTGCTGAACGGTTACATCGTCTGCTGCAGTGATCAGGAAACCGACAAACGAAGTCATAATGTCCAGGGCTGCGGCAATCCGGCGTGATAGAGAGGGATACTCCGCTGTGTCTAGCTTTGGCATCAAGGCGTGTAGGGTAGAAAGGATATCTACTTGCACCATCTTAACGAAGAGATATGCAATCGGCTTTGTGGCGTCCGGGTCATTAGAGAATAGAGGCCCAGGAGCCTCCTCCGGATAAGCGGCTAACAGAGCGGCAGCACAATGAGTATAGGCTTGTCGACCATCAGCCGTTTGCCTACTCGAGGCCATATCCTGTATCAATCGAGCGGCTGGCCGGAGCCATTGGGGGTTCGATGGCCTAAGCTGCAAGGAATGTCAATCATCAATTTCTGGGAGTAAGGCTGTCTCGCTTTCGTATATGGAGGTTCGTTTTGACGTACTGAATGCCGAAGGGATACCCCAAACAGATGCACTTACATTAGGATTTAGATTGTCGAAGATGAGCGTGATGAAGTTCAGTAAATGCGTTGGATTATGACCTTTGAATGACGAGATAAACAATTGAAGAGCCTTATAGATCTTCGCCTGCATAGTTTCTGCTGACACAGCCGTAGTCCCCTTGACCCAAGCCCAGTGGAATATAGAGAAAACAGTCTCATGTTGTGGCGCAACCTCTATCAACGGTTCCCAGCTGCCAACATCGAGCTCAGCGAAACATGCTGCACCACCCGCAGCTTGGCTATCGGGCTGCTGGACTAGGACATGGATGAGGTCAACTAGGCGCCCTGTGGTCTCCTCAGAGCTGAGAATGTGTCAGTGCATGCGCCCGTGAAATTAAGTAGGGGTGCCCCAAACCTGTAGAGTACAGCGGCTGCTAAATTTGGTATCCGGGCGTAAAACCTCTCGTTCACAGCACAATCGTTTAAGAGCTTAGTAAAGGTGTAGATGACGGCAACAGCCACGTCCAGCATATCCCCCGACTGCTTCCGTTGTTCTGAGGCCGGACGAGAGCCGGTACGGATAAGACGATCCAGAAATCTCGGCGAGATCCAATTCCAAAGCGCCGCGACCTGTTCATGTTGTAGATCGGAAGCGTGGTTATCTAAGGTGGTCTTCAAGAGAAGCAGGCCGACGAAACGTGAAGTGTCGTCCTTGGCAGCAAGCAATTGATGAACTTTTTGGATCTCAGGAGGCTCCATGACGCAATAACACTCGACTGGTTAGACGGCAGGCTCTATAGGTATGTTTATACCTTTTTCGTTGAATGTAGTGACATGACCATATTTATTCATGAGAGGACCTCGAGTTCGATAAATCGCTGCTGTCGTGGGTGCGCCTACCTAGATTGAGACAATGCTTGCCAAAACCGCTTTCTCTCCATCTGCATGTTGAAGCTCCAAAGCTCTTACCCAGTTGGGCTGGTCACAGACGAATCACGGCCAGTAACAGCTTGTGACGCGCTTAGAGTTGCCCGTGACCAGGTCCCTTGTCCGCATTGTGGATACTGCAACTCGGTCTTATCGATAAATGACACTAAGATAGCAAGGGGACCCCTATCATGCAGCATCCCTGTCATCAATGACGGTCGCAGGAGCCTGCTATCACGGACCAACCTGGCGGGACATGAAGCTGGGCGAAGAGCGACCATAACTTGCTCAATCCGACACCGCACCCGGAATCCGCCAGAGATGATGAAAATACGTTGAACCGACATGGCATTTTGCGGCATCAAGTCTCCAGCATGGCTACCAGCAGGAATATCATAAGCTTCCACGAAGAGGAGGCGTCGTCGTCCTCATCCTCGCGGTCCCCGAACGAACCCCGACCCCCTGTCTTCCGCGATGAGATTGACGACTTTGGCGACGACTTCGATCGTGACGAGCGCAATACCGCCCACGATGTGTTCGGAGACGACCCGCTCGACGGAGACATCGGGGATGTGCCCCTGAGCTTCAAGCGCAAACAGAAGCAGTCCATCTTCTCCCAGCCGAGTCGGATGCTGTCGGCCTTGACAGGCAATCGTTTCGGTTCGCGATCGCCAGTGTCCGGTCCTTCATCAACGGGCACGGAAACACCCACATTACTCCACGCGATCGACCCCGCGCGCCGCGACTCAGAGACCTTCGCTCCGGGCAATGGACCTAAGGATGGCGTGCCGCTTGATTGGTATGCGGAGGGGCCTGGAAGGAGAGTAGGCTACGAGGATATGACGGCCATCGATTGGATCTTCGAGCATACAAAGGAACGGCAGCGCCTCCGCGTCCTACGCTCAAGCGCGACCGGATTGATAGGGTACATACGTCAGTTGGTCGACTCGAGCCAGGTATGGATTATCCTCGTCCTAACCGGCCTGGCCGTCGGCGCTTTGGCGGCGGGCATCGATGTAGTGTCGAACTGGTTGGGTGATCTGAAGACCGGTTATTGCTCCTCGGGTCCAGATGGAGGCGCATTCTATCTCAACAAACAGTTCTGCTGTCTGGGTTACGACCAAGGCGCCAAATGCTCGGGTTGGAAGCCATGGGCGGCAGCTCTTGGCATAGGAACCGTCGCTGGGAAGTGGTTTATAGAATACTTTTTCTTTTTAATATTTTCAGTAAGTGCAGCTACGTCGTTGTGCGATATGGTTATCCCAACTAATGTCTCCTAAGATTACATTCGCTCTCAGTGCAGGCTTTCTCGTCAAAGAGTACGCCATTTATGCCAAGCATAGTGGCCTACCAGAGATAAAGACGGTATTGGGCGGCTTCGTTATCCGCCGCTTTCTAGGGGGCTGGACATTGGTCACAAAATCACTGGGCTTGGTAAGTCTATCCTTAACCGTTGCTTGTACGTCAACTAATTACTCGTAGTGCTTGGCCGTTGCGTCTGGTATGTGGTTGGGCAAGGAAGGCCCGTTGGTACATGTGGCATGTTGCTGTGCCAATTTATTCATCAAACTGTTCCCAGATATCAATGGTAATGAAGGTTAGTATATCCGTATTTTTTTTTTAGATTAACACAGATACTGACGTGCCTGTAGCAAGAAAACGAGCGGTTCTCTCGGCTGCCGCTTCGTCGGGAATATCCGTCGCCTTTGGTTCTCCCATCGGAGGCGTCTTGTTCAGTTTAGAATCGCTTTCCTATTATTTCCCCGATAAGACGATGTGGCAAAGCTTTGTATGCGCCATGACAGCTGCTGGCGTGCTCCAGGCCTTGGACCCTTTTCGATCGGGCAAGCTTGTGTTGTATCAAGTCAAGTTCTCTACGGGGTGGCACGGGTTCGAGATAATACCCTTCGCCTTAATAGGAATACTGGGCGGGGTATACGGCGGCCTTTTCATCAAGGCCAATATGCGCGTGGCACAATGGAAGAAGTCGACCACCTGGCTCCCAGGGCCACTGATTCAGGTTGCCGTCGTCGCCTTCCTTACCGCCCTCATCAACTATCCGAATTTCTACATGCGGGCTCAGACTTCCGAACTGGTCTCTTCGCTTTTCACTGATTGCAGTCTCGTGCTCGACGACCCTTTCGCACTTTGCAAGACGGGCGCGGCTTCTGCTAGCACAATCGTGTTGTTACTGTTTGCCTCTATTCTAGGCTTTTTCCTTGCTTCCGTCACATTCGGCCTGCAGATCCCAGCGGGCATTATCCTCCCTTCCATGGCGATCGGCGCATTATCCGGTCGCGCGGTCGGTATCATAATGGAGATCTGGCAGCACAACCATCCAAAATTCTTCGCCTTTAGCACATGCGACCCAGACGTGCCTTGTGTCACGCCGGGCGTGTACGCCATCATTGGGGCCGCCGCGACACTAGCCGGCGTCACGCGTCTCACGGTCTCCATCGTCGTCATCATGTTCGAGCTAACGGGCGCCCTCACCTACGTCCTACCCATCATGATAGCTGTGATGCTGTCCAAATGGGTCGGCGACGCCTTCTCGCGCCGCGGTATCTACGAATCCTGGATCCACTTCAACGGCTATCCATTCCTCGACTCCGGGGACGAGGGCGGCGGCTCGCAGCACGTCCCCGACATCACGGCCGGCCAGATCATGACGCGGATCGAGGACCTCGTGGTGCTCACTGCCACCGGACACACCATCGCGTCGCTGCGCGGAGTGCTGGACTCGTGCGCGTACCGCGGGTTCCCCGTCGTCAGCGACCCGCGCGACGCCGTGCTCCTGGGCTACATATCGCGGTCCGAGCTGGCGTACAATCTCGCGGCGTGCAACCTCCCGCCCGAGACCGAGGCCTTCTTCAGCCACCAGCCGCTCGCGGACCCGCGCTCCACGCTCGACCTGCGTCCCTGGATGGACCAGACGCCCCTCACGCTCCCCAGCCGCAGCTCCCTGCACCTCGCCGTCTCGTACTTCCAGAAGCTCGGCGTCCGCTACGTCCTGTTCAGCGACCGCGGCGTGCTGCAGGGCCTGCTGACCAAGAAGGACTGCTGGTACGTCCTCAACGGCGTCGAGGAGACGCGACGGGCCGGCGCGGCCGGCGCGGCGGATGGGGCAAGGGGTGTGGGCGTCCGGCCTGCTGCCGGCGATGATGCCGCCGCGGATGAGGAGAATGATCTCCTCGGAACTGGAGATAGATTACACCCTGAATCTCCAAACGATGACAGGGCGAGTGGCATATTATAAAGACGGTTTTTCCTTTTCCGACTTGCGAGGGTCCCCGTCCTTTTTATTTTTATTTTTTTGAGAGTTGGTTCTAAGGCGAAGCGGATTCGAGGGTTCTGTGCGGTATTGTTGTATATAATATCTACCTTACTGATGTGCGGGGCGGGATAGAGGGCATGGCGCAGGTATTACCGTTATTATGAGAAACTTACCTACTTTTTTGACCGTGGACCCTAGCTAGCTGTTTCGAAATGGCGCCACTGGCGACTCGATATGTCCGTTCGAACGAACACCTATCTCGGATGACGAAGCAAGGAGTGAACTAGGTAACCTAGTCAGTATGTCATGGATGGATAATTCTCATAATAGCAGACTCGGAGCAGCTAACCTAGTACTACTACTACCTGCGGTAGCACCGACCCGTGGACCCGACCGTGCATTTTTCATAATTCGCGTAACGCCTCCTCGCGACTTGGAGTAGTGGACTAGATATACGTCACTCGAAGGGTGGGTGACGAGCAAGGCGCAACAGCGAAGAAGGGAACGACCTAAGTGAAATATATACCACTATTTATAAGTATTGACGGGGAAGGAACTTTCCATGGCTAACGTGAAAAGAATATTTGCTAACTGGCCGTATTGCTGTCTAATCCAATACCTTGATTGTTTTTGTATTGTGTACAGTGGCCAGTTTGTTGTACGAAACTCTCAATTCGTGTATAGTTTCGCAACACCTGATGCCAAGCCGGAGATAATTTGTGCTAAAATCGTACTGTACTATCTCCAAACCTCTCCTCTCCATCCCAATGATCTAAATCGAGAAGAGGAAAAAGGCCAAACTATTTGCAGGACCACCGCGAAACGCCTGGATCTGCCCTCCCGTCCGGTCACCTCCGGACTCAAGCGCATAATACAAGCTTGAGAGCTAAAGGGGTATCGATCCTTTCCCATCGCTGATAGTAACCACTTTGAACTCCTTCCAATGCAAATGACTCCTTAGTACCGTATAACCATATGCCACGAACGCTCGAACGATGACTGTTATAGAAGAGATATACGGAGCTGGCATCAACTTAGCTTTCCAGCCCAAACCCTCGAAAAGGCGGAAAACATACCGCCTTCCATAGGCCGTGACCTACTTGTGTTCCTCCAGCTTCAGATGCTGCTAGTTAATGCCTCTATTTCACTGTACATTGCCGGCATCCAGCTCTCTATCACTACTTCGCTCCTCTCTCAGTTGTCTCGCGTCTTCACCACGCCGAAACGACTGGGAGTGAAACCATTCCGTCCATAGACGAATAGTCAGGTCACGCACCAACCGGCCGTTTGCCTTTTTTCGTTGCGGTCATAACCTTCAATTCGAGGTGGAAATAAGATTTGACCGACTTTCGGTTCTTATCTTTCAAATCCACCTTTGCTCGGCAAACCGGGCAAGTCCGTTTCATGCTGTCGATATGTAGAGATGAATGTAAACACTCGGAACAGAAAAGATGACCTGGTAGCGAAATGTTAGTGGTTGCGCGGCGATCCGGGAGAGCAAAGGCAAAGCCTTGCATGATCCATACATACCGCAATGGGTAACAGTCAGGGCTGTCGTATCGTCCATACAAATGACACACTGGAAATTGCCAATCTTGACTCGATTATCCACCTTAGGCGCCATGAGCTCAACGGGAACCTCAGTAGCGTTGGACAGATCGATTGTTTCAGAGCCATCCTGCCCATCAAGTCCAAGTAGATCATCGTCGCCGAACGGACACCCGTCCCCATCAATAGGCGGTTCTTTCCGCCTTGCCTTGCTGGGGCGACTAGAGGGTGATGTGGCGGCGGAAGGTCGTCTCTTTCGGCCTGAAGGATCGGCACTGGCGAGGCTCCGCCTCCGGGTCGTGGCCGGCATCGTTGCCAAGGGTATCGACGAGTCAATGCCAGAGTTCAGGGCATCAAAGTCGGGCTCCTCCTTAGTCAGGTCGACCGCCCCTCCTCTGTGTGCTATTCGTCTTCGGGTCGAGGATGGTGGCATCTCCTGGCCGGCAGCGAGGAATTTCGATTGGTGACGAGGCGACAGGGACAGTGTAGTCGGCGAAGTGGGATGACTCAGCGGGGGCAAAGATGGAGAGGAGAAATCTTGGGTGGCCAAAGTGGTGAGGTAGTGGTCGTCAATGCTTCGGGCGGCTCCAGTGGCTCCTGGAAGCTGCTGAGCTTGAGACAGAGAGGGGTTCGACCAGATGTTCGTGTTGCTCATATGTGGCTGTGACAAGATAGTAGGCGTTGTAGCGAAATAGGACAACGAGGGAGTCGCAAAAGGATAATAATTCTGGCTGCTGCCCTGGATGGTAGGCTGTGATCCGAACTGGTAGTTTTGTGAAGGCGCATGGAGATGATAGCCGCCACTATAACCGCCCGAGGGAATATTGAACTGTCCAGGAAGCCCAAAGCTCGAGTAGTGGGGTTGGTGTGCCAGTATCGGCGTTATTTGGGTCGGTGTCTGCGTCTGCGTCTGTGTCGATGTCTGTGTCGATGTCGGTGGTATTACGAGTGAGAGTGGGTATGGAATTGGGGGAGGGAGTTCCCTGGACGCGGTGAAAAGGGTACTGTCGAGTGCACCACCGACGTTAAGCAAGGGTAAGTTCGTGGCGTTCGGTGTTGTGTGAAAATGGTTCGATAGGGTATCGCCGACGGTGGCAAAGAGCGAGTCGTTGTCCGAGGGGCTTGGCAGTGGGGGAAACGAGTAGCGGCTCGGGACGGTGTTGTTGACGATAGAGAAGTCCAGGTGGATGTCGGGAACATCGAGGCCACTGAACAGGCAGTAGTCGAGAGTACCGGTGCCGGCGGCGACCGCGTTAGTGTTGGTGTCAGCGTCGGCGTCGGCGTTGGTGTCGGTGTATGCAAGGGAGGGATTGTTAGTGTTGGTGTTGGTGTTGTTGCCGTTGCTGTTATAAATGCTGCTGTTGGTACAGGCAAGATTGTTGTCTGGTGCTAGTCGGCCATCTAAAATAAGTGCGCTGGCGACAAGCGCCGTTGTCTTAGCTTCCCAATCTCCAAGTCGCGAGGGAACCCTGAGGGCAACGAGCCAGACGGATATTGCAGGCTTGATGTGTTGATGTGTTGGTGGAAATACGAAAGCAGAGGAAGAGGGAGAGCAAGAGCAAGAGGAAGAGCGAAAAAGAAATAAAACGGCGTGCTTGCAAACGAGAGGCCAAAATGAGCAGGACGAAACCGGTCAGGCAGGAAATATAGCTGGGAAAACACTACCTCTGGAGGAGCCGCCCCAGGTGGCCATGGTTTGCTTGAAATGATCTCAAGTCAATTACAACAATGACAATGCCAAATGCCAAAGTGGGATGGCGCTTCGTTGTCGCGGCGAGGGTTTCCGTGATCGTTTCGGCGCCAGTCGATCTGGCACTGTGAGGAGCGCTGAGAGGTCGTTAGCTCGGGCCCTGTAGTGTACGTGGCGAGGGTCTGCAGACAGTATATGCCAGGCGTCCCTACACTGTATCATAAGTAGGTAGGTATTGGTGCAGGCGCCTCGCCACTTGACAGCGGCTGCCAGAATAACAAGTAGGTACTTACGACCCTTTATCCTCTGTTCATGGTGTCTTGAGCACTCACACCTTGGCCGGCTGACAGTCGATAAATAATAGTTGCTCGAGCGAGAAGCAGAGAAAACGAGCGGCCTAAAAAAACGGAAGCTGTGCCCCTGGCTATACGATCCTCGGCGGGTAGTAACGGGATGCTGCTGCGTACCTTCGTCTTTTTGTCTTCCGCTTTAGTGCCCATGTAAGCAAGCGGGTAGGAAGGTAGGCAAGTCGGTAGATCGGAGTATTTAAGGTATTGTAAGTCAGCAGACAGGCAGAGCCTCGTATGGTCGAATCGTGTGTTCAAGTCGCACCCCCGGATCTTATAAGTATTGGTACGGAAATATGATTACTAAATACATAGTTGCGTACTACCTCCCAGCCTTGGGACCAACCAGCTTGTCTTACAATAGAGTCAATAGAGTCAGTAGAGTCAATACGAAGTACCTAGTTCAATTACATCAAGCATTCAATGTAGAAACTTTGAAGGTACTAACCTAGATAGTGGGGTGACCTACATATATGTATCTACGTAGTCCCATACATTAGTACTAGGCATTCCCTTCCCATCCGACCACTCGTCCATTCATTCATTTATGCTTTCTTTCATTCTCTTCGTCGGTGCTTTTCGTCTTTCTCTAGCTCCGGGTCTGGTATCTGCCCAACCTAGGTAGCCGTTCCGGCCATATTCACCCGGTCAATACCCTGTCTGAGCAGTCGCGCTCAAGCCGTCACGTCGGGCGCTGTAGTGTACAACATCAAGCTGTCTGTCACATTTGAATTCGGCCACGGCAAGCATCAGGGCGATTGCTCTCCTCACTCCTCGACCCCCCAACAGTACCTCGAACGATTAGCCAAGCCATCATCCATCACTTTTTGGCCGCCCTAGTGCCACGGCGCCATGACAAACGTTTCCTCGGCTTTAATGGACCGTCCAGTCGGCGGCGAATACAATGAATAATGCTCTTGTCTAGTAATGGCCAAGGGCAGATTTTTCCACGTTGCCACTTTGTTTTACACCGGGGACGAAAGGCAGCCAAGTATTACCTACATTGGGTAGACGGTACGACGCCAAGCTGACTCCCATGTCCACTCCGTACGACATGGAGCAAACGTCGCGATTCCTTCTCCGCAGCCTGCTTGCAAGTTGCATCAAGGGTGTGGAAGAGTGCCTGGACGAAACCTACGCAACCAAGGCAGTTTGTGCTAGCAAACCTCCCGGAACTTACATGGTAAAAGTTTTGCATCATCCAGTCTCATTTCCATGCTATCGGCCATTTTACACCCCGTCAAGGTGCTGTACCAATTTATGACATTGACCTCATGGTGGTCTTGCGATGCAGCTAGTGGCCGAATCTCTGAAGAAACGACTCGATGTTACTCAGGCAAGTATATTTAATCACATCAGTCCACGCTCAAGCCAGCAGTTGCAGTACGCAAGAAAACAATTCACCACTAGCACAGTCCGAACACACATTAATTTCACTACCATTCTTCGCACGGCTATGCGATTCATTTGATACGGCTGTGACATAATAAATGTATCGACCACGTAATGCAGCCCATGTGAGCTCATCTACATAGGTGCGACTTAGCATTAGTAGAAACATACCACTAGGGCAAAATGTCGGCGCCTAACGCCTACTTGCCAGTGATATAATGGTATATGAGTATCTTCTCAGTTCCAATTATTATCCACCAAAAGTACCACCTAGGTTAGGTTAGCGTGTGGCATATATTGATGCGAAGGCTGGATGGAATTTTGGTCGATACACCGTAAACCGCCCTGCCCCCAGATTCTTGACATTACAACTAGCAATCCACCTTCGCTTTCCATTTCCCGGCATCTATTAGACGACGTCAGACCCCCTATTTTAACTTTAGGTCTTTTCCTTTTTCTTCCTTTTGATTTCCCGGATGAACAAGTCATTTAAGGTTGTACCCGGGCCGCATCAGGAGGTAACATCAGTATCTAGTCTGCCCTATATGGCCTATACCCTGATTTCCGGTACGAATTAAATACCAACTGGCGCGTCAGTCCAGACCACGATCCGGCTCATGATTGCGGGTGCATTTCCAGGAGGAAAATGAGCAAAGACGATCAAGTTGCCCAAGGCAGTCTATCGCTGAGAAAAATTCGCGGACTTGAGCTTGTGCACAATATTTCGGTAAAGAAATGCTAGTCATTTGCTGCTGCTGCCGCCGCTGGTGCCGGACGGCTGGTGCCACATTTCCACAAGCAACTAAACTGGCCCGGCCTTGGGAGAAGGAGGCCTTGGATGCGATTAGTTGCATTTCCGGACATCGAAACTACTGATCTTCTGCTGTTTCAGGGGAATTTAATGTCGATCCAGGAGGACCCAGCCGGAACCCGGAGACTTCAGGAGTCAGTGACAACTGTCTCTCGCCAAATATCGACGATATTCTCCTCCTCCCTAAGGTCAATGTGTTGTTTCGTAACGTGTCTTTTGGCGTCTAATACGAATTTCAGGCACACGGGTTCTTGCAAGAGACAAGGGCAGGCCCTTTCTTTGAACTTTTCGTATTGTGGGCAACAAAGCATTGCGGCTTCTACCCAACCCAAATTTATCCCACCCAGCCGGAAACGTCCAGATAATGCACAAACAAATAGAGCTTTATTGAAGAAAAAAAAAAAAAACCCCTACAAAGGCCGATTTTCCGTGATGAGATATCGCGTTCTCTATTTCGATGCGAACTTAGGACTCCGAACATGGACATGTGGTGGTCCGCTGAATCTGACGATGCCGAGAGGAGTGCGGCGGAGATAGAGCGTTCTTTCTCGTCCTCACAACTATGGGAATTCGAACAGTTTCTTGGAAATGGATCGTTCGGCGTGGTGGTGTTGCTGCGGGATAAGAATCCCCTACTACCGTTCGATCAGAGGAGGGTGGTGCTTAAGCAACCAATCATAGAAGAAAAGGGCGCGGAAGAGTTGTTAAAGGAAATAAGCGCATTAAAGGTAATACATTTTCGTTTTTCCCTTGACTGTATCTACACAATCGTTGGGATTTGCTGATCTTATTTCCGAGTAGCGGTTGCGTGGCAGCTTTCACATTGGCCAGCTACTTGCATCTTGCGACGACGTCGCTGCTGCCAACTCATCAACATCATCCGGGCTTGGGGTCTTGGGGACGCCGCTCAGCGCCGTGTTTGATACATTGAGAGAAACACGTCTCAAAGGCCCAGCATTGTTGTTGGAGTACTTAGAAAACGGGTCTTTGTCAAAGTTGGCATACAGGGCTCGTGCGTACAAGAGTGTTCGTGGCACGGAAATCAGATTACCCAACCGTCTGCTCTGGAGTTTCTACTTCTGCTGTAATATAACCTTTTCCTCTAGGCAATAACCTAATGGCCGTGAAAAGCTTTTACTGACCAAAAATAGTGGTGAGAGCTTGTGTTGGAATGGCTTACCCTCCGGAGTCGCCTGAGAATTCACCTCTGGTGCTGGAGACGATTCCCCCAGACAGAGAACCGCTTGGGTTAGCTCAT
Organism: Xylaria acuta; assembly: GCA_022495125.1. Classification (NCBI taxonomy): domain Eukaryota; kingdom Fungi; phylum Ascomycota; class Sordariomycetes; order Xylariales; family Xylariaceae; genus Xylaria; species Xylaria acuta. The sequence goes on from MU383112.1 coordinate 22,100, forward strand.
GGAGACATTGCGTTTAGAAATATTATGATGGGCGATAGGGATCCGGTTGGGCCCCCCGAACGTAAGATGCCTTCAGTTTCTGCCTTATGCCGAGAGCCACAGTTGCTAATTCTTGTTGTTGAAAGACCATCTGGCGCCACAGCTAAAGCTAATCGATTTCGGTTGCATGCGGGTGTTCCCACTGAGGGCTTTGAACACTATAAAAGAAAATATTAGCGATATTTCTCTAGTGAGTATATTTAATGGGTGGTCAAAGGATTAAGTCATTAAAAAATGGACAGGTAATACTGGATTTAATATGCCTTAACAACCAGAATGATGGAATGGTAAGTTACGGAGTGTTCAACGGAATTAGGACAATGGCAGATGTAATTGTACCTCAACCCGACTCCGATCCGTTTCCGCATCTCGACCATGAGCTGCGAGACCTTATTATCCAAGCCATGGCTGTTGCGTCAGTGGACCGACCCTCGTTAGGAGAGATGTTAAGACGAACAGAACAAGGCATGCAAAAGCCTCCATCTTTGTATCCGGGCCAAGAACTAGCAGAGTCAGACCACTTAGTTGAAGAGATAATACAGGTCCTAGTTTTTAATGCATAAAAGACACTTGAAAGCCTTATAACAGTTAATTAAGTAGGTTATATTAATATTATAATAATAAAAAATTAAAGAACAAAAAACTTATGCGCCTTGCCTTAGGTGTTTTTCCAAGTCCCTAAGCTACAACGCGCCCTGCTTTCGCATTGAGTGGGTATTTCTTTGCGGTCGTGATCTGGCACTGCTTCGCCTCAGACAACTTTGGTCTTACTTGTAGCCGCCACCTCCCCCCGGACGGGGAGGGGCCTCTACTTTCAAATCAAAGTTTAGCCAGGACCGTATCCGAACCGTGGTGCTGGTGGTTGTGGAGGGCGAACTCTACCACCAGGCCATCTAGTACTTGTTATTAGACCCAGGGGTTGTTGTTCTTTATAAGGCCTAGGTGATAGCCCGTAGAGTTCTTATGCTGCAGCAGTGAATGCTGTTGCCTGGGGTGACGCGATACCGTGTTGAGGACGCGTACCGCGTCTTGCCACGCAGTATAAAAGGTACGTAACCCGGTGGTTTAAAAGAGCATTTAAACCTTGGTTTTCTAAGCATGTTCCTTTTAGGGCCGCTTGGGGCACCTGGTAACTTCGTAGTCATGAGCTTCCTAAAACGATATTTTGATCTAGTATATTCTACAGTCCGCGCACGCCTAATACTAGGATTCCCCTTTCCCGAATACGCTTAAACTCGTCCAGCGTGTTTCACTCAAGAATCGGTTATAGGATAGACAAACAACAATATTTATTGTAACGAAAGAATCCCCGTTTTATATCTGTAAGGCGAGCTTAACCCAGCATGTTTCTCCTACCATTTCGGACAAGCTACCAGCGACAGTGCAAGCCTAACCCAAACGTATTTGTTCGTAACATCGAGACGCATACTGTTAGATTACAGCGAGGGCATTAGAATGTATTGGCTTATCTTACTGGTATTCTGTTGTCTTCAGAGTTACAGATGAATTAATACCACAGTACGGAGCGTTCAATCTTACCCCTTTTCGACCTTCTACCCGATCATCACCGCTATACCCTAATCAAACCAAAGCCCGACCATATCTGAAAAGAGAACAGCCAATATACGTTAGAATACCGAGCGTGACATTCTGTGAACAGATTTGGCGACATAGAATCAAGCTGGGCTAGGTCTCGGAATAAAACATTTACCAACAATGGAGCTGTGAGCAAAGGGATATTTAAGCTTGCCCGGGTTGTGACTATGACGCAATAAAGCGAAGTTGGGAGTTTAATGCTACTATATCCCCATCACCTAAAAATGCTAGTTTACCACAAGCGAATCGTACAAACTAGCTTTCGGGGAGTATGGCTGGGCCACAAGGGAATAAGGGGAGCTAAGAAGATAGTATAATTATCTAGATTACCCTGGATGAAAACTCTGTGAACACGAGTGGCACTACTTGAATTAGGTTTTCGTGGCTCATGGGTTTAGACTTCGACACACTTGTGTTAAACAATAGTCAAACTCGAATCCAAGCCTTAAGGCATAAATTGTGGAGCGACGGCGACCGTTAGACGTCTGGATATTTGCGTGGGCACCTTTGGATACTCATATCTCGATCTTGTTACATACTCGATGATATAGCGCGATGATATAATATCACCGACTAGGTAGTTCGATTTATAACTCCGTCTGGCACCACCTGAGCCATACTAATCTTATTGTTCTTTTTATCGTCGTCTACCGTCTGTATTTGGCACACCATTCATCGGGGTGTGGAATTGCAGATTCATATTTGCTGTCTTGTGGTTTCTTGATCCATGTATGTCGCGGAGGTGTGGGGCCTTATATGTACCGTTAATACGCATGGAGTATTTACGGCGTCATTTTTACTCCGTGACAATGTAGTTGTGAGACGGCGGCGTACTTTGTGGTGGCTTCTTAGCATCCAACCTGTACATGGAGGTTGGCCGAGAGCAACGCTAGTGCTCCCAATCTATAATGGAGATTTGGGACCGGGGTTCGTTCGAAGCCCTTTAAATGTAATTACATCCACGAGGTGTATATCTAGCGTGTTATCTCAGCAATCATTTAGAACATCTCTATTGTTTGTTTAGCTAGCTGGAACAGAATGTGCTCGCATGTTAATACAACTGCTCTCTGTGAGTTGGGGCGACAGGTAGCCAAGAGTGTGTTGCTTTATGGCCACGGCATAAACGGGGTAGTGCAAGTTGTGGTCGACGCTTACGTGCCAAGTCAGATGTACCAGACATGTAGATAAGGCTTAGCACAATGATGGGCTACTAAACTTGACCAAATCGATCCCATTGGCGACGCTGCTGCGATGCGCATTGGCTATATTACGTGTCCGAAAGATGTGGATGTGTTGCTGAATTACATGGCTAAGCTGCAGAAGTACGAAGGAAGCAACCACGCCCCGTGGCCGGTTGCATCTGCAAGCAACCTCCAAGAAATGACGGACGGCAGATAAAATTTGCGGGATGGCATGGATTCACTTGGGGGATCGTGAAAGCGAAGCAAGACAACCACATTCAAGGTGCAGTAGAGTCCCCCTTCCGGTTGAAATTGAGCTGTCGGATTGGCTATGAAGACTTTAAGGGAGTGCAGCTGCCACTTATCAGAAAGGCGAGTAGGTCCGAAATAAGAGCAGACCGAACGCTTTGACGTAGATATATACTTGGATAACATACGACTTTCAAGAAGGAAGGTAGCATGGTCATGAAAACTCATAGTGTAGCACAGCTGTGAGACGCAGAGGACCCAAACACGTGAGTGCTGCAGAAGTCTTCACCCACAGCAGGGGAGGTGATTGATAGGGGCCACCGATCATGCAACACATGCAACACTGCTCTCTTACCAGGGTCTCCCCAAGGGCCAATCCGCACAGATCTGACCCTGCGAGTCCACGACACCCCGAGATCTGGATACGCCCCCAGATTTTCGGGAAGATCGTAGCACAAAATTTCCCCCAAGATTCACGAATGCGTCCACAGATCTGTTTTCTCGTCCCTGGGGGTGTTGAGATCTGAGCACTGGGGGGACAGAGCAGAACCTTCCAAATCCCTGGGAATTTGGCCATGTGATCCTGTGGCAACACACTCCTCAAAAATCATATCTGCAGCCAACCAAGCCGCAGTGGAATGCGAGTGTGTCTGTGTGGTTGATGATCTGGAGCGATGAAGCACATTCACGTCCTGTTGTGGCACCGTGGATGTGATGAGATACCCGACGTTTCTTGTGATACCCGCCATTTACTATCGATACTTGACAGCATAAGGCAAAAATGCCGGGTCCGCTGCCCGAGACCACGGTATGGTGATTTCATGATTGGATCCTGTCTTGTCTCATAACTTGCGCACGTGCCTCCTAAGGAGCTATGTGTGCCCATGATTGAAGAGGGTAGCATTAGTGAATACCTCTCTGCTAAGAGGGGAATCGTAAGCCGACCAATAGCCACAGAGCAGGTGAGATGAGCCCCATCCTTTCCTGGAGATGTCTTTCGGGCTTTGACTATGACTGTTCGTTCCTAGAAAGGGCATTTTCTTCTATTAAACTAATAGTGGAAGTAGCTCAAAGTGTGGCGTTAAAAGTGATTGGTGGTTTCGTACAAGTGTTGAAAAATATGCATTTATCTAGACGATCAATAAATATATATATATGCGGCCCAATATTGCATCCAACAGTTCCGAGAGAGATGTCCAAGAACAAGCGTAAACGAAGGATATGCGAATTTAGGTCGTTTGTATGCCCTAGAGGACCTGGCGACATACTCGACATAGACTAGCGCCCCTATCTGGTATTGATATCTTCGGATTCGTGGGAAAATTGCTAGACTGTTACTCGAGCCGGTCTTGAGAACCGGCATACGAATACAAGGCTTACTAGGAGGCCTGTGACGCCTAACCCGATTCCTAAATACCAGGCGCCTCTATAACCCTTCAAAATCTCCTCCGGTGTTTGCCCACCTCCATCAACATGGAGCCCCACGGCCCCGGCGATGCCAAGTGAAAGAGCACCACTGTAATTGACGACAGTAGTGACGAGGCTGGCTGCAATACCTTGGTGCTCGCGTGCCACGAGATCCGAGAGCATGAGCGTGGCTGCAGGAAAGCTGAGATCCATGCCCCAAGTGATAATGATATTACAAAAGAACGTTTGCAACCAGTACGACTGGTCAATAGGGGCAGTAGCAATTAGCGTGATGCCAATGGTGAATGCAAGAAGCGCGAGGGTCATCACAACGGCCGGGCCGACGCGGTGGATGATGAGCCCTGTGGTCAAGGCGGCCGCAATACCGGAGACGAAGATCGGGCTGTGCCAGGCCGTGGCGAGAAGCGGCGAGGCGCCGCGCAGAACCTCGTAAAACTCCCAGATATAGAAAATATATATGCCAAAGCAGCCCCACCCGCAGCCAACCGCTGCCAGTACAAAACCCACACCGACGTTGAGGGCCTCGAGGGGAATGAGAGGTTTGCGAGCCCATTTCTCGACAACGACGAAAACGGCGCAGAGCAGGATGCCGCAAACCAGAAGCACCGACACGTACACGTTTTGCCAGCCGGCTAGCGATCCTTGATTCAAGGCAACGCTGATAAGGACCAAACCTGAGACGCCGGTGAGAGCTCCTAGGACATCAAGCTCAGTGCATAAGTTGATGAAGCCTCGGTGATGTTGGCTCTCATCGATATTGTCTTCGTCCCTTTCAGTTACAGTCGAAGGATCCGGGATCACATATAGGCCAGCAAATGCCACGCCGAACAACACGATAGCGAAAGTCCAAAACGCATACGGCCACCAGACTAGTGCGAATAGGCTTGTGACAGCTGGACTGACGATGGCGGACGCGGGGGCCATTGCTCCGAAAATAGCGAATAACATCGCTTTTCTCGGTCCCGGCACGTACGTCACACCCAAAAGGGCGACGCCGTTAGGGATCATCAACGCGGGACCGATCCCCTGCAAAACGCGAGCAAGCAAGAAGACGGTATAACGGCCCTGACTATATATCGAAGTCTGCATAGGTACGAAAATAGAAAAGCCTGCCAGCAGCGAGAAAAACGCGAGCCAAAGGTTTCCAATAAGGAAAAGCCGTTTATAGCCGTAGATGTCGCCTAGCCTCCCAGCGGGAAGGATGAATGTTCCGACCGTGAGGCCATATCCGGCCATTAACCAGACAAGCTGTGCAGGTTGCGTGGCGCCAAGGTCGGTTGCTATGAGCTGTAGTATGCAAAGTGTTTGGTGGAAACCCGAGTCTAGGAGCGGTTGTTAGATTCACTTCGATATAAGGGTTCGACATTAGACAGCGTGAATTAGGACGAGTTGCCTAAACGAAGGGAGTTGAGCTGGGAGTTGAACTGGCTAAGGAACACTCACGGGGAGTGAAGTTAGCTGTCGAGACCACCACAAAGAAGGCCAGCTCATGGGCAATACTCATTGGTTTTCCGAGGAAGAAATAGGCGCGCTGATCCTGTTCGCTTCTCTTTTCGATATCACTGCCACTGCTTGCCATAACCTCGCCAGCGTTGGAATCGCTTCTAGTTGTTCTTATAGATGCGAGGGTATCATCTCTGTGGCGATCTGCATGTGTCATCGAGAGCTCCCACGTCATTCTCACAGTACTCCGTCTAGGAGTTCCAGAGTGTAGTAGCTCGCTAGTCTGTCCACCCCGGCGTACTTTGGAGGACGGTCGTGATACCATATTGCCCAGCTTGCCACTCGATGGCTAAACCGCGGCCGCTTGCAGGTGATAGCTTAAACTGTTTCCAAAACTACTCTTAGATTGATATCGAGGCATGGGAATGGGGTCGAGCCTAAATACTACTTTGTCATACTGGGCCATTTTCTTGAGGGGGTGTGGTTCTCATGCTCCTCTTGGCGGAGGTGTCAGGCGTGACTTCACGGCCGTAGTCAAAACTCGAGCGGAAACTCTTCAGAGAGCATCATCGATGGGCATGCTACCAGGGGTCTGTCTGCCCGTGGAACGTTGACTGCACGTCGACGACGATATAGTGTAACTGTTCCCACGTCTCTGCTACGGACTACACGGAGACAAGTTTCGAGGGTTGTTTTACCACTGGTCCGTCCCATAGACTGAGCGGACCATAACAGTGGCCATCTCTGTGGAGCTGGTCATTGCTGAGCGGGAAAACGAGCATGGGTTTCCAGGCCACACTCGTTTGACTCTCCGCAAGAGAAAAGTCGTCTAGAATCATGTCTATGAACCCAAACAAATTGATGATGTGAAGTACCGACAGCTGAAAGTGGTTTCGGAAACATTTCGATATATCGTTTCGGTTCAGCACCATGGCGTCAGCAATGTCGCGCTTCTCTACAGCGATGTTTAAGACTGATCGTCGTGACCAGAACGATCGTCATATGGCAACATGTGGTCAGCGCTGGCAACGGATTCGAGACTTGCGCTTGGCATCGAATTAAACTCGGTTCAGCATGTATACAACATCGTGTTCACTAAGCTGATGCTCACAAGCTGCATACTAACAGACGGTTCCTCTGGCCACAGCCCTACTCATTGGTGCCAAGGGCCGCCCGTTTAGAAGAAATGCTCGGGAGTAACACAAGCGCTGAACGATGACACCTACCTGACGACTCAAAGCAAGTGAAGCGAGATCATTCTTGCATGTGTCTGGACGCCGGGGAAATGATCTGTCCAGGGGTTTGTAGCTTATCTCGACCGAAGTGCTGCTGGCCATACACCAGTGCATACCGTGGGGATACACGTAACAGGCCCGTCTCACCCAACCCAAGACATTGTTGGCCGGCGAATCTAGCCATGGGATGAGTGATGCCGCCACGCCGTTGGCGAGGGAGGGACCGAGCTAAGTTCTGCGTCGTCACATCTATTTGATGATGAACGAGCAGTACGTGTGTATGTTGCGTGTTCGTGTGGGTTAGGATGTACCTACTTGGAAGCCTGCATGCACTGTAGGTAGGTAGGTACCTAGTTGGGCTCAATGAAGGAAGGTGTTGGTTCTGATGAATGACGGATGTGCAGCCACTGCCAACTGTTGGCCAGCTGAGAGGAGCTATAGCGCGCATGGCCCCCACCCGGTCTGAGCTGGCCTAGAGCCGTCGTAAATTATTTCGCCATCATGCCCTGAAGCGTCAGGGGGCGCCGGCGTTCCTTATCGCCATCATCGCATAATCTAAGCTCTTCTCGCCGAAGCCACGAACGCTCTCGACACTCCTCTTCCAGCTCGCCCCGGATCCGCCATGTCCCTGGATGCGCGGTAGCAATGCTGCACCATGCTAGCAGCCACGTGAGGGGCGCATCGACCCCGAGCTTCGTGCGCCTTGCGAGGCATCGGACGCAGTGCCAGCGACCGCGCCGGCCCTGGCTGTCGCATCCAAGATGGCAGACGAGTGCAGCCGTGACTGCAGCCCAGGCGCCGGGTGATGCATCGCCTCGTGTGCGCTCCAGGAGCCTCGCCAGTTAGTCCCCGGAGAAGTCTTGTGCCACGTTGATCGTCGTCTAAAACATCCCAGTTCCGTCCGAAGCTCGATTCAATGAAATTGGAGTGCAACACCTCAGCTCCCACGTACACAAGCAAGTCTTCCTAAACGAGAGCGTTCCACCGCCCGAAGAGCTCGTACGTCTTTCGAAAGACCACTTGCGCCGCCACAATCTCCTCGGCAAGAACACCGACAACACCGTGCCTATTGCTTTCGATGTCCCCCCAATCCAGGGGCGCACCCTGGACGAACATTTCCACAAACTTGGCGCCGATTGTGCCGAGCCTTTCTTGAGCTATGCCAAGCAGTTTGCCCTAGAGAATGCGCCCCCTCGTCCGAAGAAATGGATACGGCGGAGCGGTTGGACCAGGTATCCTGCGGACGGGTCTGAGCCAACGCCCGTAGAGGCCCCCGACGAGAACATGCTCTGTTTTGACGTTGAGGTTATGTGGAAAGAAAGCTCGTTTGCTGTTATGGCTTGCGCTATGAGTCCGACTGCGTGGTATGCTTGGCTTTCGCCTTGGCTCTTGGGTGAATCCGATTCCGACAAACACTTGATTCCTTTGGGCAATCCTGGTCGCGACAGGGTCATTGTCGGCCACAACATTGGATACGATCGCGCTCGCATCCTCGAGGAATACGACTTGAAGCAGACGAGGAACTCCTTCTTAGATACCATGTCATTACATGTCGCTGTTAACGGAATGTGCTCTCAGCAACGGCCAACGTGGATGAAACACAAAAAGAGCAGGGAATTACGGGACAAAATCGCCAAAGAAACTCAAAATTTGGATCTCGCGAATCTCCTAGCGAGTGATAGCTTGCGCGACGATGAGGAAGAGCTTTGGGTCGAGCGAAGCTCAATCAATTCGCTTCGGGATGTCGCCAAGTTTCATCTTAATACCACCATTGATAAGGATGTGCGAAATGATTTTGGCGAGTTAGATCGCGACGGTGTTGTCAATAAGCTGGATCAACTGCTGGACTATTGCGCGGCCGACGTAGCCGTCACCCACCGAGTATACAAGATTGTATTCCCAAATTTTCTAGAGGTCTGCCCGCATCCTGTTAGCTTCGCTGCATTACGGCATCTCTCTTCTGTCATCCTCCCCGTCGATAAATCCTGGGATGCGTATATCGCAAACGCCGAAGCGACATATCACAAACTATCCGATGCCGTCCAGGAGCGGCTGATAGGTCTCACGGAGAAGGCATTGGAGATCAAGGCCGACGAGCATAAGTGGAGCACAGATCCCTGGCTGAAGCAACTGGACTGGTCTGGCCAGGAGATCAGGATGGTCGGAGGGAAGAAGAAAGGCGACCCGCCCCGGCCCGCGGCCCGACAGAAGAAGCCAGGCATGCCGCAGTGGTACAAAGGGCTATTTCAAAAGAGCGACGGACCTATGAACCTGACGGTCAGGTCGCGTATAGCCCCTCTTCTGCTTCGACTTGCTTGGGACGGCTATCCGTTGCATTGGTCTGATAAGTACGGTTGGACATTCAGGGTGCCGCTTGAAGATGCGTCCAAGTATAGCTCTACTCAACTTGTTCGGTGTGATTTCTCTGACGAGCCTATCGAGGCGTTGAGGAACGATGGAAGAGCACTGTACTTGAAGCTGCCACACAAGGATGGGCCGACTGCAAGATGCGCCAATCCATTGGCTAAAAGCTACCTCGCATATTTCGACAAGGGAACTCTCTCGTCCGAGTACCCGTATGCTAAGGAGGCGCTTGACATGAACGCATCATGCTCTTACTGGATTAGTGCCCGGGATCGAATCATGTCACAAATGGTTGTATATGAATCAGACAAGGCTCGGAACACTACGCCTCACCAACATGGATACATCCTACCCCAAATCATTCCTATGGGAACCATCACGCGAAGAGCTGTCGAAAATACGTGGCTGACGGCGAGCAACGCGAAGACGAATAGGGTTGGCTCAGAACTGAAAGCAATGGTTAAGGCACCTCCTGGATATTCATTCGTTGGCGCCGACGTTGATTCGGAAGAGCTCTGGATCGCGAGTGTTATTGGCGATGCTACTTTCAAACTCCATGGAGGCAATGCTATTGGTTTCATGACCCTAGAAGGTACCAAAGCTGCAGGAACCGACTTACATTCCCGTACTGCTTCCATCCTAGGTATCACCCGAAATGATGCCAAGGTATTCAACTATGGGCGAATCTACGGCGCTGGACTCAAATTTGCGGCCACTTTGCTAAGGCAATTCAATCCTAGCTTATCAGAGCAGGAAACCCTCGATGTTGCCGGGAAGCTCTACGCCAACACGAAGGGCACCAAAACTAATCGCAAATCACTGCACAAGCGGCCTTTTTGGAGAGGAGGAACGGAGTCTTTCGTCTTCAATAAGCTGGAAGAATTTGCAGAACAGGAGCGACCACGGACTCCCGTCCTTGGAGCTGGCATTACCGAAGCACTGATGGGCAGGTTCATTAGTAAAGGCGCCTACCTTACTTCTCGTATCAACTGGGCCATTCAGTCATCCGGTGTGGACTATCTCCATCTTCTTATCGTCTCCATGGATTACCTAATTAGGCGTTTTAACATGGATGCCCGCCTAGCTATCTCGGTGCATGATGAGATTCGATATCTTGTCAAAGACGAAGATAAATACCGAGCCGCCATGGCACTTCAAGTTTCTAACCTTTGGACGCGAGCAATGTTTGCTCAACAGGTCGGGATTGACGACCTTCCTCAAGCGTGCGCTTACTTCTCCGCCGTCGATATCGATCACGTCCTTCGCAAAGAAGTAGACATGGATTGCGTAACGCCTAGCCATTCGACTCCTATTCATGCCGGTGAAAGTTTGGATATAACACAACTACTGGAGAAAGGGGGCGATGCGTTCCTCGACCCAGCTATAGTTCCTGCAAACTACGCCCCGAAGCTAAACGACATTTCTTACACTCCAAGAATCCCTGTCATGCAGTCTTTAGCCATGAGCCAAGACCTGAAAGACCTCAGCTTCCTGAAAGCTCAAATCACGAATGATGATCAAGAACTCCGGGACATTCTCAAAAACCAGAAGAAGTCCTCTGGCGGCGGATCCTCAACGAGCAGCTCGCCGAGAAAACCACGACAGAGAAAAATACTACCTTATAGCTCCCAAGCTGAACTAATACCCCATATGTATGAACCGTTTGAAGCCAAGTTCCCTTCCGATTCCAATTTCCATAGGGGCGACTGGTCTTTCGAAAAGATGCCGCCTCGGATATGGAGAGGGCCGGGGCCGAGACTATAAGCGAAGCGCACTACTGTATTATATGCTGTTTGACACTTAGGCTCTTTTGTGCATATATTACTTCTATTGTAAAACTGGGAATTGGACAGGGACTTGGCATTCATGACAATAGGCTGGGTTATAGTGGCGGCAGAGATCATGGACTAAAACCGGCGTTGACCTGTGAAGGCATTGCATCTGCTACGGTATTGTATGATAGCTCGACTCTCAGGATATTAGATGACTTCAATTAATACCAATGTACAAATCAAACCCATAAAAGAACTGCATCTGTCCCTGGTATCTCTATGTATCCGGTTCGCCTACGAGCGACGACTGCTTTGGCCAGCTCCTCCCAGCTCTCCGCAAGATAATGCGATTCGAGATGATGACAGGTCGTATATTTTCATGTGCGACCAATTGACCATCTCTACGAAACTATTCAGCTTCAAGAATTCGCCTCAACGGCACCTCGCTTCCCACTGAAATAAGCATGTAGCCAGCAACTTAGCACAGCGAACCCTGGTGTTCTCTCAATGAAACCCGAAGCCAGCCCTTGGATGACACTGAATACATCTATTAGCGTATGAGTAGAATCGGTGACAGTTTAACCAAACCAGGTTCTCACCAAGCTACGGCACCGGCTTACCCTCAGATGAAGCTATTCCCGTTCTTCTCTCCATCATAAGCCACTCTATTTACCCTCAATTCCATGACGCATAACCGGGTTTTAGAAAACGGCTTATCTTGCCCTTACCATCCACCCAGGGCTCGCAGTATTAAAGTCTTTATTCGAAAACACCGGGAATCCTAACAGCAGCATATATGAAAGCCAGCACAAGGGCTTAGTATCATGCTACGTGAAACCACTGTGAGTCACAAAAGGCGCATTGCAAACTCTAGGTCAAATGAATGAAAAAGAAAATGGCCCACGGCGTTTATTGAAGGACTCTCAGAAGACTTGACTATAAGCAAAGAGAACAGCAAGTAGTACATATCCCATTCTTCTCGGGAGTTTTGGTCTTCCTGGGCTTCCTGGTCTTCCTGGTTTTCCTTCACGTCACATAATCGACCTCATTCGTGGACTCAAAACCCTTACAGACGACAGAGAGCAATATTACCAGCATGAAAAGCCCCAGAGGAGAGAAGCAGATTAAAAGAGAGACCTTATCGGACATGTGTCGGGGTTGTCAAAAAAACGCCCTTTTTTGTCCCTCACTTCTTCGTTGCGTCGATTTTTGTCCCTGCTTCATTACCGCTTCAGTTCCGTAATTCATCATTTCGTCATCTCGTCATCTCGCCTGTTTCTCATGGCCTTTTTTTTTCTTTTCTTTCTCCTTTTCACCTTTTCACCCTTTTTGGGGGGTTTTTGGTTTATTTTCGTATCTCTTAGTTTTGTTTCCTCTTCCGTCCCTACTTATCTAGTTCGGGCGGCTAACGTGGTGATCCGGGTTGCTGCGGCGAAGGCGGTTGCGCGGAGGAGGTGGTGGAGTGGAGGGGTGAGGAGGCGGAGGGGGCGAACCACTGCGGGAACCGTCCTGCGCAATCACGGAGGTCGTGCTGGCGGCGAATGGAAGCGCCTGCGAGGACGCGAATGCGGGTTCCGGGCGGACGGGGCGGTTGTTCTGGCTGGCACGGATATTCTCATTACCAGGAAGGCGGGCACTCGGGGCGCGCTGGGCGCGCTGGGCGCGAACGCGACCGCTGCGAGTGCTGTCGGCAGACATGGTGTCGCGCGGTCGTGCGGGCGGTGTCGCGGGTCTGTACGTGATCGCACCCAACGTGAAGCGGCTGCTGCGTTCGTACATGCGACGGACGCGTCTGGCGATCTCCTCGTCGGAGAGCGTCTCGCCCGCGTCTTTGGCTTTCTGCAACACGACTTTCCTGGCCTCTTCTTCCCACTCCATCTGCTCGCGAGCGCGGCGAGACCGCTCGATGATCTCTTGCGAGGGAGGCGTGTGCCACAGCGCCTGTCGTTCCGGGGCGTTGTCGAAAGTGGCGTTCGGGCTGTTGTCAGGCGGCCACTCGCGGATCACGAAAGATCGTGGACGCCCGGTCTCGATCTCGGGCTCGAGGGGCGAGGTATCGAAATCTGCGGCCGATGAAGGTCGGACCGCGGGCTGAGTGGTGGGGGCAGGGGTACTGGCGGACGACGATGTCTCGTGAACAGTGTTGTTTCTGTGAATCAGGACACTGAGGGGTGGGGGGACCAGAGATGCATTCGTAAAGTCTCTCTGGAGCCACGTGTAATAGTGGCTAGAGTCGTCATCGACATCGCCGCCGCTGAGCGACTGAGTACCCTGCTCCGCCTTTGAGTTATTAGATTCAGGTCCATTATTCTTGCCCAACGCTCGAACAGCGCCCTCAACATCGTAACGGGGATCTTTGGGGTCATATACTTCATCCGCATATGAATGGTGCCAGTTGCCACGAGAACTTTGTCCTCCGCCTTCAAAGGGCACACCCGAATCAGCAGTCGGACTGATTGGTTTGTCACTCTCGTCATCGGCGTCATTCGCCCCGTCACCTTGAGCGAGAACTTCATTATCGTGGTTATGCTCATCTTCGCGCGATGGGGGGAGAGGCTCATCGTCATGCTCTGTGCCAATGCCGTCTTCATTATTGTTGGCTTCTGGGCTCTGGAAACCGGGTATCACGAGATTTGACTCGGAAATGTTCTCAGCAAGTTCTACGTTACTCTCGGTATCAGGACCCTCTGTAATGTCTGGGGTGCTCTCTTCGGCGATCGTGCTAGGCGGGAAAAATTCAGAGTTCAGAGCCGTTTGTCTTTGTTGTTGATGGTACTCATCTAGAACATTTGGCATGGTCTCAATTCCAGGGCCAGCTGGCGGGAGGGGAGGAAGATTGGACTGCAGTCGCACCCCATCACCCATGAAACTGCCTTGGTTGTCGCCGGACTCAAATACTTTACTATAGCGTCGGTCATCCGGGGGAGAACTTGTCTGACGGGTTGGACGCAAATGAGACTGCTCTTGGCTAGGACTCGGCTTCGGCCACGTGGGCAGTATGAGCACAGGAGCTGGATGACACACTATGATGGCAGGTACACCTACATCCTGTTTCTTAATCTTGGTTCTCGGGTTCAACGTCTGCTCTGCCGTGGCCAGGTCAGTCTGCGAAGGCGGGTTTGAGCTGAGTGCCATAGTGAACTCGTTCAAAGTGCGTCGTCTACGGCCGGTGCTAGTAGAAGACGGAGGGTTTCCGGTTTCTGCTTGACTTGTTAACCGCTCACATTTTGGATGTTGGAAAGAGACCTATGGTCTTGCAGGGTGCTGGTTGACATATTCTCGCTAATGAAAACAATCTTCACTTACCATCGATTGTTCCTCTATCTTCAGGGGGTGGAAGATCCTGTAGGGGGATCGGCTCCTCGTTTGGATTTTGTTCATCGTCGAGCCGCATGTGGTTTGCGGGTGTTCGAGATCGAACCCAGCGAAACGTGAAAAACACGATGACACCGGCACTGACGGTGGAAATAACCACAGCGGCTAGAATTATGGCGACTTTTCTACCGGTGGAATCCCCGGAAGGACGTTCGGCCGGAAGCGTCTCAATTGCCATCGCTACGGCACCTCTGACGTAGGTCGAAGTAACAGTGAATGGAGGCATCTTAAGGTAGTATTGAAGGTGTCACCAAACGAAGCCTTGGGCAAAAACGTTAGCCAAACTCAAACTCATCTTTCGATAATAATAAATGCGGCCTGGAAGGCTGCCAAGTAATTTCTTGGTGTATGAATCGTAATGGGCTGCGAGGAGGTCCTCGGTTGATTTTCATTCATCGGTATGTAGTTGCTCACCTTGACTTAAAATGACAAGAAAAATGAAACCGGCGAGAAGAACAGTGTCTTCATATAACTGAATTGCTTTAAAAAAAAAACGGATTTCTGTTAGTTTATATTCATTGTAACAGAGTTTTAGGGTTGGAATAGTATTGGCAACTCGTTTCTGATAAACCCGAAAAACCTTCAGGGAGTTGGTACGTGGTGAATGCGGGCTGCAGGGCTGCAGGGCAACTTACCACCGACAAGAAAGATTGGAAATAAGAGAAACAGGACAGTAACTCAGAATGCTACTAGGAAAAATTATCTAAAGTCAATATGTTAGCCATAAAATTCTCAAACAATTGGTGCTTTTGTTACTTTTAGAGGAAATCCTCCCACAGTTGAGCAGGGCGCGTGTACAACCTCCAATGTAGCCGAAACAAACGGGGGAGACTCACTGCCTTCCTATGTCAAAAGACCAAAACGAAAGAAGTAGTGTCGACTCGAACTATTGGCTATTAATTGTCTGTACGGGGCAGAACAAAGACGAGGTACTCGGGTGCGAAAATCATTAATTTGCTGAGGCGCTCGGGTCGAACGAAGTTGGACGGTGAACGAGATACTTACTATCCTTGAAGTCCGGAATCAAGAGGCGGGTATAGGAGTCTGCGAGAGAAAATCTTCTATTTGAGTAATCAGCATTTACATCCTCAGATGTTTGTTAGGGCAGATAGAAAAGAGACGGGCCATACTCTGACTCGATGCTGATGCCTGTGTAGCTGGTGTACTAGAGCCACGTACCTATCTTGAGATCAGGTAAGGTAGGAAAACTGATAAGACTGGTGACAAACAGGGCAAAATCCTAAGAATGATAAATTAGTCTCTGGTGGCAAAAAGAAGGCAGCATACTGGTGCTGTTTGGACGAGAAATTGATGAGTGCGAGGGACAAGGTCCGCGGACATCATCAACCTGCCAGAGTGGTAATCACTGTGTATTTTATTAGAGGATGTAAGAATAGGTTATTGCTTACCGACTTCAAATTCAAATAAAGAGGAAAAAACCAGAGGTAGGTGACGCGTAATGGAGAAAGCGTCTAGTGACTTGCGAGTGTGCGTACAACCTTTGCACAGCTGGAACTGCTTCGCTACTTTGCTGCTTTAATGAGGGCGTACTAGCGGTACTCTTCATCAAGAAGCTCAGCATGAATTAAACAAATGTCTGGACCAGAAAGTAGTTGATGAGAAGTGCTGGGAAGTTCTGCTGATCAAGCGTTGCCTGGGATGGTTGGGAGGAGGGCAGAGAGTAGACCAACTGCGTGTGTT
Organism: Xylaria acuta; assembly: GCA_022495125.1. Taxonomy (NCBI): domain Eukaryota; kingdom Fungi; phylum Ascomycota; class Sordariomycetes; order Xylariales; family Xylariaceae; genus Xylaria; species Xylaria acuta. Next base: position 38,483 of record MU383112.1, read on the forward strand.
TGTTTTAGCCCTGCGCACACAAATACAGAGAAATGCCTCAGATCTTAGAGCCTTGAAGGTGATGAGAGTAAGATAGAATTTTGCAGTCTGTTCTCTGAGCTGAAGAGACTGTGGTTGGTGTAGGGTGTAGTGGTGGAAGGGTTTGTGTTTGGGAAGCTGGGAAAGGTGCGTGGATGCCACAGTTAACACGCACACTTCTGCAAGGAAACACCTTCGGATCAAAACAATGATAAGAGATGGGGACAGGGAATTTACGCATGCGTGTTTTGTAAAAGTAGACAAGTAAATGTGTTGGCCCAGGCTCCGCAGGACTTGCTCTAGATGAAGATTGGGAAGGAAGGAGGTGAATCCGCAACAGGTCACCTGAGTTCGTTTTGGTACTAGGTACAAAAAAATTTCCATGGCCCTGTATGGTGCTACAACAGTAGCTGGCACACAAGAAAGACGGGGGTCCCTGTGGTCATTGAAAAGCGGATCACCAACCTAGTCGTCGCGGCGATGGTTTGTTGACCAAGTGCGTGTGCCATGCTTTGCTAACTTCTGGGGCCGGGGATGTACCAAGAGTTGGCAGTTCACGTGGATTGTGAAGTAATAGTTAGCTGGAGCATAACAAAGTCCTTCAAAAAAGGTGCTGAGACCTTATGATAATAACCATAGACCTGGAAGTAAGGGATTTCATTAGGATCTTATATCCAACTATGTTAATGATGTTCACAAGTTTGGACCCATGCACCCCATACCAAACATTCAATTTATTTAGTACGTTTATATTACTATCTATCTAGGGCCCTGTGTAGCATGTCCAGCAGATTAGGAAGTCTTTGATATGTTCTTGCCCCTTCTGCACAGCTCTTATGGAGATGAACGTGAGCTTTGATTCGCAATGCGTTCAGTTTTGCCCAATGATAGCATATTTCCATGTAGGAACCGTTCGCTAACACATTGAAATGGTTGATGAAGCTTAAATTCCAAGGCAGTCTCTGTTCAATTGACGCACTGACATAACATGCAGGACTCATCAGTAGGTTTTGTCTTCCCAAATTACCCCACGGGTGTATTCAAACCGATTCCATCACAACAATGAGTTTAAATTAAAAATGAGTGTATTAACTGCAGGTTTTCTAGGACAGAACAGAAGTGCTTTTAGTAGAACAAAACCCCTTTGATGGAGATCTGAAGCCAACGACAAAAAAGGGGCAAAAAGCGCTAACAGTTAGATGAACCAATTGAGAGGGGCGTTATAATAGTGTATATACCTCCAATGTAAATTGTTTGATTCAACCATGATTAATAAGTAATTTGTTGTACAACGTGAGTAATGGTGGGAGGGTTGTTGGCTAAGTATTGCTTGTGGTGACAATATAAGTTACTGGATTATCAGTTCCCAAGAAAAGTTGAATTCCAATAGTGTAGAAACAATATGAGAGAGTCTCGTGGCAAACGGTGAGCCAGTTATATGTGCTAACCAAAACGCAGACTCTAAAAATCTACATTGGCTGTCTTGGTTGTCAGCTATCCGTCGTTCTGTTCTCAACTCAGTGCTATGGCTTACAGGTAGCTCAGAGACATTTGAGGATCTAGTTCGGCTTGACTTTCTACTAGTGTGTCTATGAGTCGACTTACTACTCATTAGAGAATTGAATGCGCTTAATGAAAAGCGAATCTTTGTGATACACGGACAGCGTCACCCCCTTACCCTGAAGCTTGGTGACCTCAACGCAATATTGCGTGTCATGGTATCTATCTGGCGGCTCAACTAGCTACAAATTGCTTCAAATATCTATGATTCTGGACAATAGTGTCACTTAAATCCGGTTAGATACATGACTATAGTTCTTCTCATACCAAGTTATTTAGTAATTGCAATCAGGAGACAGCTCTTATTACAACGTCTATAAATGGTACATTCTGTTCTTACCCTGACGTTAGTTACTCGAAACCTGCCTAAAATAGCATAAGTCTATCTTCGGCCCGCGGCGTAATAGCATCGCCAATCGCGTACTGAGGTTTCCCGAGGACTAATATAATAGGTGTCTTGGAATTGACTCTGTGGGATTGTGTTGGGATCATGCACCACTCGAAATTCTCGAAGGGCATTGACTGAAGCGCGAAGCATACTTGGATTAGACTTGTTGAAGAGGACGGTATTCTTGAATTGAAAGAGAATCTAGTCGGCACGTGGCGCATAGTAGCGGCACATAACGGTGGTGAGAGACTGGAAGAAGAGGATGCAAGACTAGCACGGATTCTAGAGTGTATAGTGTTCAAATAATTCACCTATTATGCGAATCGTTTCCCATGTTCTTTATACCACCCTATACTAAGAAGGTGGAATATTTTATGACTTAAAAATGACTTAGAATGTTCTAGAGAGGAAAAGCTCTAACAGAGTTAAAATTATTTTCAAATGATACGTTGTAGTTCCAAGACTTAATATAAGATAAATATAGGTTATTTGTTTAAAAGTATATTTAAACGGAGTACACCATCAAGGAGACCGAAGATATATCGAATTCGAATAGTGAAGGTCCGGAAATAAAAGATAAAGCAGAAGATTGGAATCCTAGTTCCAATATGTTTTTTTATAACCAGTTACACCCCGGACGATGACCATTGGTCATGAAACATCTTACTCCGGAAAGTGCCTTGTTAATGGACGGTACTCGTATATTCTATATTTGTGGTCCGTACACTGGTAGTCTTTTCAAGATCAAGGCAATAGGTCTGAATCTAGGTGAGCTGAATCCGTTATGAATGACATTACAGGTAAAGATTCAGAGCTAAATCGAATGCACAACCTCGGCTACCGCTATTGAGTAGGGGATAGGTCATTTTCATGTCAGCACGTGTTTATCTTCATTGAAATCTTCTTAGACAGTCTGCAAGATCAGATGAATGTGAGACGAGTCAATCGGCCTGACGAAGTCTCTGGAAGCCTGCCCGGTGCCATTACTCTCTCTTCCCACCAGATGGTGTAGTTGTGCTTTACATCGTCCTCTATCTGTAAACCGTCTATATAAATTACTATTAGTAACCTCGATCATAAGTCTAACAATATTCTCCTTTCTTAAAACTATATAGGAGAAACGTCCTGAAAACTCGCTTATACATCAGTCGTAAAATCAATTATATTGCTAGTCCCCCTACTAAGCTTCGTGTCTATGGTTATCGTTGCCACAGTTAACTCTACTCTCAGGACATAAACCCTATACATTTATTTGGTCTCAGACATTAAAGGAGTGGTCGTCATACGGAGCTGCCCTGCAATGTAAACATATTTTCCCAGTCGTCGTCAATCCTAGCATGGACTTTCAGCCGTTTAACGATGGCGACATATTTTGTCGAGACCGGCTGCAGCAGCATTAAATACCGCAGAGGAAATCCTGGGTTAATCTCGCACGGCGTAGGCGATGGTCTGGGCTTCTCATAGTTATGAGATCTTTACCGCCTGTCACAGGAAACATAGCCCATCGAAATGTCGAGTTACGAGACTGAGGATTCTCCTGTATAAGCTGAAAGCACGACTCTGCGTTGATTTCCATAACAAGTCGTTCAAATGGGAGATGCGAGAGATTTATGTAAATAATTGAAGGGCACTTTGCTGCATTTGGGAAATACTTCTGCCAGTGAAGCGCTAGATTACATGAGGGGGTACCCAGTTACCGTGAACACCGTGGGGCCGGCCCCTTTTCAGCCCTTTCATGAAGTGAATGTGTCAAGAGAGTAATAAGTATGACTAGGGCTAGCTATTTATTCGCGAGCTTAGAATTAGTATGGGTTTCTCCCACTAAAAGAAAGGAGCTCGAAGCAGTACGATTAAAAGGAACTCACTCTTCTGCCTTAATAAGCCTAACATTTGTATGTCACAGGAAATGCTCGTGGTAGTCGTGATACGTTAATCGAAGAAACTACAGGGATAGCAAAAGTGCGATCGTTGACAGAAGAAGTGGAAAGACGTTAGATTAGGCTGGTGTTTCCATCATTACCGAGAACCTGGGAAGATGGCCACAAGAGGCAACATGTTTCGAGTGGGAGGGACATAATCAGTGGTCCATGAGGGCTCTAGGTTAAGGAAAAAGAGTATGGAATATGAGTCGACATAGATCTACCCTGCTAATAGACGGGTTGCTGCCCACAGGTCGGTAGGGGAGGGTATCTAGAGTCAGGGGCGATAACGCGAGGAGCAGTGAGACTCAATACAAGCTGAATTGAGCCGCTAAGTAAATGGCTTCCAACTACCAGCTTCCTACTTAGTCAGGTGTGTGGAAGCTCGTGTAAGTCAAATCAACACGAAACCACTAGGAACCCCATCGGCAGCTAAAGACGGCTACAGACAGTCTCATCAGAGCCGGTAACTTAACAACGCCGTAAAGACCGAGGTCATGTCCACGCATTCTATCCCTGAAACCTCATTCGCCATGTATTTTGGAATTATTTTGGAATTATTTTGGGGGCCATGAGAGAAATACTGTTGCAGTCGGCATGACGCACGTTCGGAGGTCCTTGACCAACCCCTAGTCTAGGTAGGCGACAGGCGACGATCGGAGGGTCGGCAGTAAGCACACTTTAGGCCGCGGGGCAGCGCGTGTTAGCACAGTCACACTGCGCCTCCTCTGTTCCAGCGGGCTGTTAGCCTAACAGTAGCACTTGAACTTGCACTATATCCAACTACCCCCGCTTCGCACCAAGATTTGATAGTCCTTACCTGTGCGGACTTCAACGAAGACTTGAACAACCAAAAGAAGACTGATCCACGCTTGGCAGATTTGGCATTTCCAACGTTCCAGCTCATTCAGTAGCAAAAGCCAAGATGTCTGAAGAAAAACACAGCAGCGACTGGAGTATCCTCCCCGAAAATGTCTTCAAGTTCATGGAGTCGCGCACGGCGTCGAATAGCGCCGTATTCCTTCTTCCCACGATCAAGGAAATGAGGGAAAGCAACCCGCAGCTGAAACTACTCGACGTAGGCGCTGGTGTCGGCTCTATGTCCGTTGAATTCGCACAACTCGTGGGTTCCGAGGGATATGTGACGGCTGTGGATGTGAACCCTGTTGTCATCCCACGTGGTCAAGCTCTCGCTGAGCAGCACGGGGTAAAGAACATCACGTTCGAGACGGCGAGTGGACACCAGCTGCCTTACGAGGACGGAACCTTTGATATTGTTCACTGCCATCAGGTAAGCCGTCATTCGTTATACTCGAAGCTGTCCATCGTGAGGACAGAATGACACCAAAGGTTATTACGCGTCGGCCAAGAACGCATTGTTATGACATAGACATTCACCAAAGGGATTACCGGCAATAAGAACACTGCGGAATTGAATATGCTCGGTGCGCAAGCTGACGGTAGAACAGGTCCTCACTCACAACAAGGACCCGTGGGAAATTCTGCGCGAAATGATCCGCGTTACTCGACCAGGCGGCGTGATAGCTGCTCGCGAAGGCGACCTTGACACGGAGGTAATTTGGCCACCGATTCCGGGAGTGCTGAAGTTCCATCATGAGTACGTCAATGCTATTACAGTGTATGTAGGTCATGAAACTAACACGCGTTTCCAGCTTTGAGATCAAAATAATCACGGACCGCGGCGGACACAGAGATGCAGGCAGGCAGCTCCTGTCCTGGGCTCTCCGAGCGGGCGCGAAAAGGGACCAGATCACGACGAGCTTCAGCACTTGGTCCTATACCGAGCCCGAAGACAGAATGCTTTGGGGTGAGTATAGCATTTTAAGCAATAACTGATGTGCATGGTTGCTGACCTGGAGTGCTTACGCTTAGCTTCGGGCATGATTGGCATAGCCCTTGGTCCCAATCTGCGTGAGAGTAATATCAAGGCTGGAGTCCCGGCGGCGGATATGGATGAGATGCGTGAGGGTTGGGCAGAGTGGATGAAGTTGGAAAATGCGGTGTTGGCAATGCTGCACGGCGAGGTAATTATCCGAAAGTAGATAGACGTGATGACGCCGGCTGGCACGGAACGGGTGGCCTCTCCGTAGCGTTATAGGCAATGGTTTTACAAAGACATGCCAGTCACTGCTACTACACGCATTATCTGAGCTAGTCTAGTGAGATTCTGTGAGCATGTGATTTGATCTCGCTTTCGAAATCGCCATCTCAGATCCTTTGCTTAAAGAGCATCTGCAAGTAAACCATGAGTTCAGGCTGTAGCAAAAATAATCGTCTCGAGTTCAATGAGACAGTTCGCCTATTTTACTATCATGAGATTAGCGATTATTATATTCTCTATTATATTAAGCAATCTATCTTCGTCTATGATGTACTCACTGTCATGATCAACCACATCGTTAGATAGTTGTTATGCTAGTCGCTTTGAAGTGACGTATCACGTAATTCTAATCTAGAAAACCACGCAGGCTCCTGATATGATCGCGTAGCGACACTACAGCAGGTAATTCTCCTCGCCCCCCTAATGTGTTACCACTCTGCTCTATGTTGCTGAAGCCCACGGTATCCACTAACAAGCGTGTCTTGCCGTGATGAAATAGACCTACCCCATGGTATCCGCGTTTATCAGTAGCCCGCCATGACTGAGGAAGTCCTAACAGTTGCTCCATCTGTGAAAGTTGGTGGACTACGGTCTCCAGGAGGAGCTTGGTCTGTAATATGCTGTGTTGGACCTGGAATCCCGCTACTTCCATAGTAGGCAAGGGCGCCAACTGTTCTGGCGCGAAGCACCGAGAACAGTGGTGTGGTGGAGAGCCTCGCGCCGATGATGGCGATGCGGTCAGTGAGTTGTCAATTGAAAAGCGGCTGCAGAGATAGTGTAGTAGATTTCCGTACGTGGCTACGATTAGAAGGTATGCGGAGAGAATCTCTAAATAGACGACGGTGCCAAGGTATGATTTCATATTCGAGGCATTGAAATATTCACTTGAGGGAATGTGTTCCCCTGACGGAGGAGCCCTATCGTCGCTATAGGACTCTACAATGCTTATAAAATCCGCCGTATCGCGAAGGATCTCGCCGACACACTGAGAACCCCATTGCTCTGATAGCTCGGATGCTGGAGTCTTGGGACTGGAGCTGTGCAATAATGGGCTTGAGGCGTGAGCATTTGAACCGCGTGGGTGTTCTCCTAGGCGGGCTGAAAGACGGAGATTCAGACGAGATAAGCGTTCATCGCATTGTAAGATGCGAGGACTCTGTGTTTCGACACGATTGGACATCTTGACCGTATCCAAAGATGCCGACTCAGACAGCAAATTGCTATCATTGTCGGGAACGGGCCAAAATTCGAGACTTATCAGTGATTCACTGATGGTGGGGTATTTTCTATTATCGGCGAGCTTGTCGCTACCAGGAAACTGACTGTCGGGGGGAGAAAACGCGTCTAGTGACCTCGAATTGAAAGCATTTGAAGAGTGATGGAAGCCATGGATCGGCATCGATAGATATCCTTCATACTCTCTAACTGGCTGTGATGGTATTGTTGGTAGAGACATCTGTGTCGTGCCCATTGACCTTGAATCTTTAGGTCCAACGCTCGTAGGCCCCAGCTCTGGCTTTGAGAGCCTTCGTGGACGTCCGGAGAGGCCACTCTTGCTAGAGCGCCCAAGTGGGCGTTGAAAACTAGTGACGCACCGCACTCCTAGTCTAGTACATCTGCTGCAGGGCTGAGCGGTAGACTCTCTGCGCGGACAACGAAGCTTATGGCCACGACATCGATCACATGCCGTCCGCTTCGAGGTTGAGATGATAGTCGACGAATGCGAGGAATAAGGCATGGTCATGACAGAGACTCAAGTGTGTACGGAGATCATCTGACGATGAGAGAGCACACACGCACGATCTGGCAGCGAGAAAAGCGGCGAAGCGAGGGAGTGCCGGCGTTAGGGACTGTGGCGTGGATAACGTCAAGGACAAGGCACCTCGGCAATAACATCTGCAGTCTGTCCGGGCAGGGCTACTTGCCTACTAAGCTGCCCAAGCAAGTCGTACAGAAACCTGCAGATAGCTTAGTATCTAGCGGATTGGCGGAAAAGTGCTACTGCCGACCGCTGTCTGCGCATTATTGAGCCTTATTGGCTTGATTACCAAAGATCTACGCACGCTCAATGCAACATGGCAGACCACTCCTGATAGCGAAGTCGAATTCGTACCTAATCTACATTTAAGGCATTGAGTGCCCCTTGGCCCATGTGTGATGGACAGGGTTCGTTTGTGATTGCCTAAGCCTCGAGGGTCTCGGGCGGCCGTCGTTTAGGCGGGATTCTAGGTAGGTGAGAGGCTCTTATACGTAGGGTGCCGGAGACATGGTGATGCCTCAGCTTCCGCCTCGGCGATCCTGATGACCAGCTTTCGGCCTCTGACCTCTCCCCTTCGCAGCATCATCAGCCCTTGGATGATACCGTTCCACTGCCCCTCGATCTCAAGGATGGGGTGGTGCTTTATGGACCCCGCATCGAGCAACAGCTGCATCTCTGCGGTCCAGCGCCCGTACAATGCGGCTAGCGTTGAGCTTGCACTCCGGGTATAGGTTATACCCGCCGCGGTTTCAGAACCTACCTGGAAGTCCCGGCCGAGACCCTCGTATCCCATGACTTCTTTGACGCGAACGGCCCGCCGGGTGCGCCAGCTATCTTGCAGGCTCTCCAGACATGCGTAGCGGCCTCCCGTACGAGCTAATGCAGCAAAGCATGTCGCAACAGACTCGGCGCTGGTGATACAGTCAAACGCGTATCGTATTGGGACGCCGGCAATCGCTCGAACGGACTCAGCGCAGGTGGGTGACGTGTAGCAGCAGGTTGAGCTCGCCCCATACTCCCCGGCTAATGCCGCTGACTGAGGCGAAGTCACTGCGACCGGCAGATATCCTGATCTGGAGGGCTCACACGGCGGTCAGCAAATACACTACTGTATTAGTGTTCAGGGGCATCCCGCTGGATGCGAGGGCCTATACTTGGTAATTGCAGCCCGAAGGATTTTGGACGCTTATCCGGATAGGCAAGGTACTTTTCGACGATGGAGACAGGGCCACTCACAACTTGAGGAGCTGGCAGGCTATTGTGCCCGTGGCAGTAGCAGCCCCATAGACAAGCACAGGCTCCGGCTCTGCCGTTGGTGTCGAGGGAAAGCCATCGAGCGCCAGCGCCTGCGGATCGGAGAGCGCGAGTCCCGCAGTGCCCCAGCCAACAGCCCCCAAAGCAGCCCCCTCCAGGTCACTCCACGCGTCTGGGATTCGCAGCAGCCGGCGGCTGTCGACGGTGATGAGCTCAGCAAATGATCCCTGAGGCTTCGACGCCGCACCATACCGTCCGTACGGAAACAAACCCCCACACACCCGTGTCCCTGTTTTACACACCGCACTTGGGCCCGCCTCCACCACGATTCCGCAAAAGTCACAACCAGCCATGCCACCTGAGGCGGGGAAGTTTGTTGGCATCTTGTAGTCACAGTGGTTGAGAGCCACGGCCAGAACTCGAATCAGCACATCATAAGCGGTGGCCAGTGTGGGCATATCAACGTTCTTCGCGATTGACAAAGGAAGAGCAGTTGCCGAGTCTGGATCATGGTCGCTCTGTATAATGGTAGTTTGAAATCGTTGTGTTGGCATATCGTTGCGGTTAGCTATGTCGATCAATCTAACCGAGTCCCAATCGTGGTCGTAGTGGTATGCTCGTCACGGCACTGCTCGTCAGACGGACAACAAATGGTATTTACCCATTTCTGCCCATAGGATGTGCGTTCTCACTACAGTACATAACGTCGCGAGGATGAAGATCCTCAAGGATCACCGCAACCTTCTACTTACTGACATCATCTCGGGATTTTGATCTAATAGGAAACCGATGCCGACAGGATACTAGTACGGGTTCATACACTAGCTTCTAACGACACATGGCGATCTATACGACCCGTACAGGAATGTGGAAAAGCTAGGTTAGCAAGATATGCACTAGTGTAGAGTCTCTAGCCGCCTAATGGAACTAGCTCTCACCGGTAATAACCGAACTCGATTGAATTGGAGGCAATCATCAGCAAGGTACTTCTGAATCGAGGTTGGATATATAAGCCGAGAAAACGCGAGAAACGGGAGCCTGCGCGGACCCTTTTCAGCCCTAAAAGAGCGTCATTTGTTGGCTCCCATATTCGTCCTGATTAGGTATTCATAATAGCATCGTGCTGCCGAGAAAGGGATCCCGACGCCACCGTAGTACTCTGTCTAGGCGAGAAAGCTTGTTTGCACGTTTCGTATTACAGTGGCTGGCCCGGTAAAACTTACCTTGTCAGATACTTATTCTTGGCACGCTAACCAATGGCTCGCCTCGCTGTATCTCGTATCGGGTGCTGATGGTGGTGCTTACATATACACCAAAACTTTGGGTTGCGAAAGCCGGCCGCTGGCTCGTGCGTTGCTTTGCACAGGGTAAGGTATACACCAGTGTGTGTAACCGTTTCATTGCCGGCAAGTGCTTGCATAGAACAACTAGGGTAGAAATTCAAGCGAAGGTAATAGTACTAGTATACTAATGTGTCAAAGAACACTAGCACTACTGGGGGATGCTCAATGCCTATCACCGAGACTATTCTAGTATAGTACAGCACACTACCTTGCAAGATTGGAAAACACACCAGGTTGGGCCACGGCAATATAAGCAAGACTGAGTCGCTCGCTCCCCCACAAATAAGACCCCTCATAGATAGCCCTTGATCTGCTCCTCACACCATTCCCAGAACTTACTTGTGCCCCCTGTACCGCCTTCACTCTCCGGCAATGTGGCCTTCGGCAGGTCCTGTCGCAGAGGTAGAATCCTTCCGAACGGCCCGACTAAGCATAGTAAGTACCTGACTTGGCCAAAGGGGGGAATACGGCGGAGATTGCTCACCCATTGTTTTGGATACGTCAGCTGCCGCGGCTTCAGGGGAGAAGGCAGCATACAGTTCACTGATGGCGCCGCGGATTGCAGGGTAACAGACCAACCTGGCGATAAGCTTAATCACGAACGGCTGGTCACGAGCAAGCTCGGTAGTCAGGTTGCCCGGATTGATTGGCAGGCTGACGATGCCTTCGTCCTTGTAGCGACGGGCATACTCAACGCCCAGCGCCCACACGCCGGCCTTGCTCAGTCCATAGCGTTCCTCGGAATCCTTGGGAATGTGATAGTCCAGGTTATCAGTCGATAGACCGACGTCAGGGTGCGCGCTAAGCTCTAGAGCATAAGAGCTAAGCCAGACGATGCGGACGCTGTGGGGAAGCGACGCCTTCGCCGTCGTGATGAGGGCAGGAGTCAGAAGCTTTGTGAACAAAAGGGTCCCTACGCAGTTTGTGCCCAGCGCTAATTCATAGCCTTGGACCGTCTTGAGAGGAGGCTCAACCGGTGCAACCATGGTGCCTGCATTATTGAATAGAGTGTGGAGATGGCTCTCCTGTGCCAAGAAGCTCTCTGCGGCAGCTTTGACACTGTTCAGATCGCTCAAGTCGAGGGGAAAATAGACCAAGCTTCCCTTAGAGGAGGGCGCCAGCTCTTTGATGTCTTTGATGGCCTGCTGGGCCTTAGTCTCGGAACGAGCTCCCACGTAGACCTATTTGCTGAGTTAGACGTATTCATCGTGGAGGTAGGTAATCAGTAATCAAGCTAGGCTGGTGTCGCGCCACTAAGTGAGGGGCGAACCCGGGATTTGGGAGGTGGGGTGAACCATATACTATGTAGGAGACCAAAGCTTCACGAACCTTCGCATTCTTCTGGTATAGCAGGCTCGCGACCTCCTTGCCAATGCCCGAGTTTGCTCCCGTGACAATGTATGTTTTACCATCCAGGTCCGGGATGTCCCGCTCGGAAAATGTAGGCTTGGGGGGGAAGAAGTTGGTCCAGATGTTTGATAGTGACGGCATGGTGATTGATGGGGGATAGGGTCCAGTCAGGCAGTGGTAAGAGGATCCTGGGAAGATTTGGAAGAGTGGTGAGAGGGCAAGGGCTCAGCTGATAAACAACGGGATGAGCTGATGTACGTGTGTGTGTGTTGTGTCGCTAATTTAAAATACCAGGACGTAGTTCTACCAGCGGTTGTCGCTATAATTGGACCAAACTCAGTACGACTCTGCTGACCAGGCCGGCTGGATGCAACGCAAGCCAGGCGTCATTCGGCGCTCTGACGACAAGCCCAGCAGCAGCATTGTCGTCCGACGACACATACGCATGTTCGTTCCTGTCGATCGACCGCAACTAAAAGTTATAATTATCTGAATTGCCGGAGGAAGAGGCTATGTACCACTTTTCAGCCAAATGACTGTAAACTAGGGGCCAAATGCCGCTTAGTACAATGCCGTTTTAAAAGTGCCCCCAGGCAGTAGGAAGAGCATCCCAGCTTAGCACAAAGCCACTGCCTTAGTATGCTAATAGTAAAGACGCTTTAGTCTGCAAGAATATCATATAACTTGTGATTTAGCTGCTCGTGGGTCGCGTCAACAATTTAGACCGCGAACTCGCACTCAATTTACCCTGTGTGGATGCAGTTATTCAGGTGCGCCAGGAACAGCATGTCTTTCTTTCCTGCGATACCAGCGTTCGCTGGGATATGCGCCTTGGCACTTCTTGCAGGCGTCGATGCAGCATGCAGATCTATCCCCGGCGACGCTGATTGGCCAAGCTCCGAGCACTGGACCGAGTTGAATGCAACAGTCCAAGGTCGGCTGATCCAGACGATTCCCCAAGCAAGCGTATGCCACACGTTGCCGTTCGCCGCTTTCGATACAGACGCATGCAGTGCGTTGAAATCGACATGGTCTCAGTCTGAAACTTAGTAGGTGGCCTCATGGTATCATATTGACCCAATGGCGTCCGTTCTAACCGGTCTCTCTGTGTCTGTAGTGAGTTGAAGCCGGCGGAGATTATGAATGCCTACTACCAGAATCAATCCTGTGACCCCTTCACGGACAGTTCAAAGCCGTGCGAGCTTGGAAACTACGCGGCCTATTCCATCAACGTCACTGGCCCCGACGATGTCATAGCCGCTATTAATTTTGCTGATGAGCAGAATGTTCGTCTAGTCGTCAAATCTACTGGCCACGAGTAAGTTGTGGATATCTCTCCTGTCAATACGCCTATGGTCCACGAGTTTCAGTTTGAGCTCTGCGTTAATACAGACCTCACAGTTACCTTGGCAAATCCACTGGCAAAGGTGCTCTCTCGCTATGGATGTTCAATCTGAAGACCGCCGAAGTGATAGAACAATATGAAAGTAAGACATACACGGGACCAGCCATGAAAATTGGTTCAGGAGTTATTGGCGGAGAAGCCATCGCAGTTGCCGCTCAAGCGGGATACCGGGTAGTCGGTGGCGAGTGTGCAAGTGTATCGCTTGCTGGAGGATACACTCAAGGCGGTGGCCATTCCATGCTAAATAGTGCGTACGGTATGGCGGCAGACAACGTCCTAGAATGGGAGGTTGTCACTCCGACCGGCGAGTACTTAGTGGTCACCCCTGAGAACAATACCGACCTATACTGGGCCCTGAGTGGAGGTGGCGGAGGTACGTACGGCGTGGTTTTGAGTATGACCGCGAAGGTTTATCGTGATGGCCCCATCGCCAGCGCTATGCTTACATTTGGCTTCAACGACACCGCCAAGGAGAACGATTACTGGGAAGCTGTCGAACTCTGGTTTCAGAGACTGCCTACTTTCGTTGCCACCAACAACTCCATTCTTTTGGATATTACAAACAACAGCTTCATTGTCCTTGGCTTTACACTGCCAGATCAGACTGTTTCGGCTGTAGATTCCCTCCTGGATCCCTTTATGGCCGACCTCAAACGTCTTGACCTCATTTACACTCTCACGCCCAATGTGTTAGCCACGTACGTCGACTACTTCAACAGCATACTGGGGCCTATACCCTACGGACCGTTTCCTCCAACTGAGATTTGGACCAGCCGACTCATACCACGATCTACAGTCGTCAACACCACGGCCAATGCCAATCTTATCAATGCATTCCGTGAAACGGTTACCGACGGGACTTTCGGCGTGGGTTGCAATGTTATTAGCGTTGCCGACGCGCAGCATCCCGACAATTCGGTGCTGCCAGCCTGGCGAGATGCTATCGCACAATGCAATCCCACCGCATACTGGGACTTCCAGGCCCCACTAGAAACCAACTTGGCTATCAAGGAAGAGCTAGTGAGCGTGCATACACCGCTTCTGGAGGAGGCGACACCTGGCTCGGGGGTATATCTAAACGAGATAGATCCCTGGTACAAGGGAGACTGGAAGCGGGAGATGTATGGCGCTAACTACGATCGGCTGTTGAGTATCAAACACAAATATGATCCTAATCATCTCCTCTACGGGCAATTTGCAGTAGGTGGCGACGAGCTCTTGGTAGATGAGAGTGGACGCCTGTGTACAGTTTAAAATTGACTAGAAAAAGGGCTCGGTGTATATATAACTAATAGAAGAGCTTAATATCGCGAATTTATACCAGATTCTAAAAATTTTGACGTCTCATTATTTCTTATTGTAACATGTCTAGCGCTTCGATTGTCTGGAATAAACTTTCACATGCACTTAATCGACGCGGGTTGGTATGCAGCTATTTGCCGCTAATAACCTCTGCCCCAAATATTGTAACTACAGGGCTTTCAATTACGGCGAACGAAGCGTTGATCCGCAGATGGCAGGCTAGAATCCACAATATAGCGGTTGGTATTATTGGTTCATAATGAAGACTACGGAACTAAGTTGATAGTGTTACACGGAGGCTATGTGCGATGTTCTACCACTTGATGAAATTCTACCGTGTGGGTGGGATGGAACTGACTCCCTTCCCTTCCCGACCTTTGCGACTCTGTGTCCGCCCAGGCGTGCGAGGTCACATCGCCAGTATTGATATTCTCATGGAGTGGCAGCCAATCCTCCTCGCTCCACCCCCGTTTGCTGTTCGAACGCTGGCCTATAGTCTGAAGACTTGGACCCACGCCGCCTGCCGAGCTCGCGCCTTGGCTTTGCTTGCTACGGGACGAGAAGAGAGTCGACCTTAAAGACTTGAAGATGCGGAGCTCGGGGAAAAATGACCTGTGTAGGGGGACGGAGCAGCAGATACAACTTGCCGCCATTTGCGCTATCAACAGTGGAAGATCGGTTCCATCTTTGTCTGGAATTGAGAAAACCACCGGTTAGCTGATGCAATCGAACACCCCGAATGGAATCGATCACTCACCAACTTTTCCATACGCGAATGCTATCTTGATGGGTCCAATCACGCCAGCTCTATTGTACATGGTTAGCTCTTCGCAAAACAGTATGGTTCCATTGCTTGTAGACCTACAATCCACCGATGCCGAATATCAGACTTAGTTGAACCTTTTGGGACGTCGATATATTCAATTTTCCGACGACGTATACCGCCATTCCGATCATGACGAAATCAATGAGCGAATTGATTGATTCTCCAGCGGCAACAACGATCTGGCTATTGACACAGAATCCTGGTATGCTAGGGTCCCAGAGCTTGGCTGGCGGGTTACAGACGAGAAGCCGCTCAATGAACATTGATATGAACCAAAGCATCGTGACGGTTGCGACGCCATAGGTCCAATAGACGAAAGTCCGATTGACAGAGAATATTCGGTAATAGAGGACTAGGATGGAAAACTTGGCGCATGCTTGATTCACCACGTAAAATGCGTCGACGACATATCCGGCCTGGTGAATTCTTTAGTATCTAGTGGTACAGACAGATTACGCATTCGATAGACTGACCTTGATAATCGCGAAGGTAGTTTCCTTGTCAAGTGCACCGGGCTCAAGCACATTTCGGCCATTCTCAAGAATGATAGCTAGAACACGTCAAGACTAAGTCAGCCATCCGCGAGATGTCCAAGCGCGCGCAAGTGAACTTCGAAAGGATGAGTTAGATATTGGAATTATAACATAAGACTTACCCGCGAGCGAAAAGCCCACCCATACCAAGAAGATAATGAGCGCAGCAAGCGCAAGCCAATCTTCAAGACCTATTTTCCTCGCGTGTCGTTGTGCCGAGGTGAATCGGAGGACTGTGAGCAAGATGCATATTGGCGTCGTGAAAACACACAGAAAGAATGTAGCGGTCTGGTCGGGACTATCGAAAACCTTGAAAGCCATAGCGGAGAGATGATTTCAGTGTCGAGAATATTGACGCCGAACAACGCATCGACACATCACTCGGATGTAGATGACTGGAGAAAGATATGGGGTCTTGACGGGATAGCCATTGCGACATTATCACCCGTCAATCGGTCTCCGCAGGGGAATCCTTCAGATTGTTGGAGGAATGTCACCCGGTAAGCCCACGTCAGCTTAGACATACAGTACTGTAAGTATTTGATGCGATTCTGTTTGGGGGAGAAGGCTAACCCTTACAGATTAGATTGCATATGCACGTTCGGATGTGACATTGGGAGGGGTTCAACCTCGGCCAACCACAGTAGGATTTGAGTATTCTGGGGTATTTTAGACTAGTTAACGGCCCTACTGTAAAGACGTTATCCCTTAGTCAACTAATAGTCTGAGGTTGGGGGGAAATTAGCCCTAAATTGGTGCTGATATCACTGTACTGTACTTAGGTACTGTAGATCGCACTTCCAACATCAAGGAACAGAGCTTCCACCCCGCCACTTAGATCGAGTGAGATTATGGCTGCTTTAAGCTTTTCCAAAGGCGCAGTATGTGCCGTGGTGTCGGGAAGGCTTGTCGATAGGGCTGCATTGCTGAAGAATACTACCCAAACAGGATAACCGCCAAAAACAGTAAGTTGTACAGTATTTAAGCGACTGCTGTCGTGAAACCACGTGGTAATGTCGCGTTGAATTAATCATAGAGACTATTATGCCGCCGGCGCTCACCGCGTCGGACTATACTAGTTCTAATGGTGATGACTGTACGTACGCAGACCGACATGCATCTGGTCTGGGCACTGCTAATAAGAAGAGTAGATTCAATCGAGAACTGCATTCTGAACGTCCGTCATTAGGAAGAACCGCTTTTCTTCCTATTTTATTCCCATATTTTATGCCCACCATCTCGGAGTTGACAGGAAAGACAAAGTCAATGATAGCGCAATAACGTCGGATTTCCTTCCGAGTCAAAGAAGGTTGCAATTACGACGTTATGGCTAGTCAGTTCAATGAGCCTATCGCCATTGTGGGCAGTGCATGTCGCTTTGCCGGTTCTGCCTCGTCCCCTTCTAAACTGTGGGAGCTCCTGAAAGAGCCTCGAGATCTCCGGCAAGAGATTCCGGAAACCAGATTCAGGTATCAGGGCTTCTATCACCCCGATGGCGCATATCATGGACATAGCAATGTCAAACATGCGTACTTTCTCGAGGAGGACCCCGGCGCTTTTGACGCCGAGTTTTTCGGCATCAGACCGGTAGAGGCCAAAGCCTTAGATCCTCAACAGAGAGTCTTATTAGAAGTTGCGTATGAAGGGCTCGAATCTGCTGGCATGTCTGTACCGGCGCTACGAGGCAGCGACACTGCCGTTTACGCCGGATCCATGGGTGACGATTACGCGAAAATGATTCTTGAGGATATCCAGGACGCTCCAACTTATTATGCAACTGGAGCAGCGCGGAGTATACTTTCCAATCGGGTTTCATATTCATTCGATTGGCACGGGCCGTCGATTTCAATCGACACCGCTTGCTCTTCAAGTTTGGTCGCTGTCCATATGGCTTTACAAGCCCTGAGAGCGGGTGACTGCCGTATGGCATTGGCCTGTGGGACCAACTTGATTCTAGGACCAGAGAATTTCATCATCGAGAGCAAATTAGGCATGCTATCCCCAGATGGCCGCAGTCGCATGTGGGATCAAGGGGCCAACGGCTATGCTCGCGGCGATGGTGTCGCTGTTTTATTACTCAAAACTCTGCGGAACGCTTTGGAAGATGGTGACAACATCGAATGCATCATCCGGGAGACAGGTCTGAATCAGGACGGTGCTACCGCAGGTATTTCCTCTCACTTAGTCATATGTTTCATATCTCTTTCAGAAAACCTTGCCGGTGGCTTCATCTCCCCATAATTACAGCCGAAGCCAACACTATCATGCAGGCATAACCATGCCCAGTGCTTCTGCACAGACGGCCCTAATACGCAAGACGTACGCGAAAGCTGGTCTCGATCTCCTTCGCCCCCAAGATCGGCCTCAGTTTTTTGAGGCTCATGGAACAGGTACACCTGCTGGCGACCCGATAGAAGCTGAGGCCATACACAATGTGTTTGGCGCTGCGAGTGATGGCTATATAAGCGAAAAGCCGCTCTATGTAGGGTCGATTAAAACGATATTTGGACATACGGAAGGCACCGCTGGCATTGCTGCCATGCTCAAAGCCAGTCTAGCGCTCCAGAACAAGTGCATTCCTCCGAACCTTTTGTTTGAGCAATTGAGTGATCGCGTAGCCCCGTTCTACAAACAGGTCGAGATCCCTCAGGAGGCCTTTCCATGGCCGGATGTTGCTAGCGGAAGAAGAAGGGCCAGTGTTAACAGCTTTGGCTTTGTAAGTTGGAGCAGCTCTTCTTCTGGGCCTCTCTTAGCTTCAGGACACTTGACAAACGGCCTGAACTAAGCGGGGTCTCTTATGTGATGAAGTTACTGACAGTCGGCAGGGAGGCGCAAATGCGCATGCTATTCTCGAGAGCTTCGACGCTACACAAGATGTAAACGAAATCCATGGGCCATTATTTACCCCTTTCGTGTTCTCCGCATACTCCGAATCAGCACTTGCCAATATGCTTCGCGATTACTCCGCGTTCTTAAATGATAATGAGAAGGCTACCAAGATCCACGACCTCGCCTGGACGCTGCGACAACGCCGGTCTGTGTTCGGCTGGCGGACATCAGTTGTCGCATCCTCCCCTTGCGATCTGGCCACCAAGTTACTCACTCACGTCAATGACCATGGGTCTAATATTGGCGTTAGAGCTCTTGCTGATACTAATAATCGAGTTTTAGGTATCTTCACTGGCCAGGGGGCTCAGTACATGCGCATGGGTGCTGAATTGATACAGTCCTCTGGGACGGCTAGAAACATCATTGAAGAACTAGAATCATTCCTTCGAGAGATTCCTTATGGGGACGCCCCTACTTGGTCTCTCGTTGACGAGTTACTCGCCGAGCCCGTCTCGCGAATACAAGAGGCTGCTATTTCGCAGCCATTATGCACCGCGGTCCAGATTCTTCTTGTCGATCTTCTCCGACTAGGTGGAGTGCGCTTCCATGCTGTCGTCGGACACTCATCAGGTTAGTCTTTTTCTACATTGACCATAAGCCGAACCCCGAGTGGCTAATGACCAAAACTAGGCGAGATCGCGGCTGCTTACGCTGCTGGCTTCTTAAGTGCTCGGGACGCCATGGTAACTTCGTACTATCGTGGCGTACACCTCCGCCTTGCGTCTAGTCCAAATGGTTTTGATGTCAGGGGTGCGATGTTAGCAGTTGAAACATCGCCCGAAGACGCTGCTGAGCTATGTGCGGACAGGGTCTTCAAAGGCCGTATCGTCATTGCGGCGGCCAACTCGCCTTCTAGTGTGACTTTGTCTGGCGACGTAGAGGCAATCTCAGAACTAGAGGAGATACTTCAAGACGAGGGGACTTTTTACCGCCGCTTAAAAGTTGATAGAGCGTACCATTCGCCACACATGCGACCCTGCTATGATCCATATGTAGCCTCATTGCGTCGATATGGCATCGAGCCATTAACGCCGGAACCAAACGGCTGTATCTGGGTTTCCAGTGTCAATAACAAAGTTATTGATGTCAGCGCGACAGGGTTAGGTGACATCTACTGGGCTGAAAACTTAACCAGACCTGTTTTGTTCTCGCAAGCCATCAGTGCTGCGCTTGTGGCGCGGCCCTGCGATGTAGTACTTGAGGTCGGACCGCACCCCGCTCTGAAGAGCCCCGCAAGGTCAACGATATTGGGTGTCCTCGGTAAAGAGCTTCCGTATCATGGAACACTCATGCGTGGGAAAACGGCCGTGGAAGCTATGTCTTCTGCTCTTGGATACCTATGGTCGTATCTAGGCCCCTCGTGTGTGGACCTCGATAGCTACGAGCGTGCCATGGCGGGCGAGAAATATCGGTATAACCTCGTGAAAGGGCTTCCCACATACCCTTGGAACCATGGAACTAGATATTGGCACGAGTCCCGCGCTTCTCGCAAGTTGCGGAGGCAGCCGGTCAGTGTTCACCCTCTGTTGGGCCATGAGTCGGCTGATAGCGCATCCCATCATCTAAGCTGGAAGCACTTACTCCGCGTCAAAGAGATGCCATGGCTTATTGGACATCGGGTTCAAGGCCAGATTGTCTTCCCCGCGGCTGGTTACATATGTGCGGCTGTCGAGGCAGCTCGTCATATGAGTGGAACTACAGCTCCAGGTCGGGGGGTTCAGTTGATCAAGCTTCGTGAGTTTGTGATACACCAGGCGATCGTGTTTGACGAAAATGATGGGGGGATAGAAGCTGCTATCTCCATCGTCAACATCACAAGTCACCTTTCAAACCGAGTAAAAGCCCATTTCACATACTCTGCTGCTGTCTCGCCAGAGCAAACCGAAGACCTCGTACTCGTCGCAAGCTGTGACATCGAAGTGGAACTGGGCGAAGCCGACAAGATTCTGCTCTCTGTGCGCAAAAGCGGGCCGCCGCACATGATAGAGGTTGATCATGAGCATTTCTACGCTGCTCTTAAGGACCTTGGCTACGAATTCAGCGGTCGTTTCCGCTCCTTGTCAACAATGCGCCGGAAACACGCGCGGTCGAGCTGCCTAGTACTAACAGGGCCACTTGAAGAGGATGACAAAGCCTTATTAATACCTCCCTCGGAATTGGACGCGTGCCTGCAGTCCATTATGCTCGCTTATAGTTATCCCTATGATGGCCGTTTACGAACCCTTCACTTGCCGACTACCATTGGCGAGATAATATTCAACCCTGTAGCGTTAAGCATAGCGTCTGGAACACAAGATGCTTCGTTTTCGATTGACGGAACCGTAACGTCAAGAAAACTCGCACAGCGGGGAATCATCGGCCATTCCTACGTAACCCGAGGCTCTTCTCAGCATGTCGCTATCCGAATTCGAGACGCCGTATTCATCCCTCTCGGAAATTCAGGGACAGACGACCGGAAGATTTTCTCAAAGGCTAACCTGATTCTTGATCAACCAGATGGGTCGGTAGCGGCGCGTGGTATACCATTGACTCAAGAGAATAGTGTTACGATAGACTTGCTTGAAAGAATAGCAATCTTCTATCTCAGGAAGTTTGACCGGGAGATACCCAGAGACCACCCAGCGAGATCCCAAGATCCAACGGACAGTTATCTTACCTTTGCAAGACATACCGCAAGTGTAGCAGAGGCTGGAAGACATAAGTGGTATCATCAAGACTGGCTGGAAGATTCTCTTGAAGATGTTATCGAAGCCAGCAAACCGTTTTCCCATTGCCCGGACGTCCAAATTATGCATCTCGTTGGGGCAAAGATGCCCTCCGTCTTTGCCGGGGAAGGCACGATACTGGAGTATTTTCGTGCAGACGATAACGACATTCTCGACCGTTACTACGTCGAAGCATTAGGACTCAAACAGTCCGCTGACTGGCTTAGTCGGACTGTGAAGCAGCTCACGGATCGGTATCGGCATATGAATATACTCGAGATAGGTATGTCTACTTTCTTCATAGCCGGACTTGTTTATGACTAACGAATTATTTCAAGGGGCCGGCACCGGGGGTGCAACAAAGGCA
This sequence comes from Xylaria acuta, assembly GCA_022495125.1. Lineage (NCBI taxonomy): Eukaryota > Fungi > Ascomycota > Sordariomycetes > Xylariales > Xylariaceae > Xylaria > Xylaria acuta. Next base: position 60,223 of record MU383112.1, read on the forward strand.
GTGTTTAGGGAGATAAACTCGAGCTTTTCCTCATACACATATACAGACATATCAGCAGCGTTTTTCGAAAATGCCTCGTCGACATTTTCGCGATACAAAGACCGAATGGTATTCAAGACGTTGAACGTGGAGAACGACCCTATAGAGCAGGGTTTTACTGAAGGCACTTACGATCTAGTTGTATGCTTCTTCATTCTGCACGCCACGAGCGACATCACCCGCTGCCTTCGCAACATCCGCAGGCTCCTCAAACCCGGCGGCTTTCTCATTGTTGGTGAGGGCCAAAATGCGTGGGAGGGCGCTGCAACCATGGGGTTCATCTTTGGACCCTTATCGGGCTGGTGGGTTGGAGCGAAGGAAGGAAGAATTCTGTCTCCCTACGTCCCGATTCAAGATTGGGACAAGCATCTCCGGGCCGCTGGTTTCTCTGGAGTAGACACCAGTCCTCCCAAAGAATTTCAGGAATCATACAGTGTTTTTCATTTCGTCTCTCAAGCCGTTGACAATTACGTGAGCTTCCTCCGAGAGCCTCTTCACGTCTCATGGGAGGTGCCTACGATCGAGAAGCTGGTCATCATTGGTGGGCAAACCGCTCGCACTTCGCATCTCGTCACCCGCCTGCAAGACATATTCGCATCACAAACCTTTGTCACGCGCTGCTACTCCTTTCTAACGCTTTTGGATGTTGATTACCAGTTAGTGGATGCGAGCTCGACAGTTCTTTGCTTGACAGAGCTAGACTCTCCCGTTTTCAAGGACATCACAGCAGATCGATTCATGGCTCTCAGGAGCCTGTTTCAGACTGGCAAGACTTTGCTGTGGGTAACGAGCGGCCGATTAGCAGACGAACCTTTCTCGCAAATGACAGTTGGACTGAGCCGTGTGGCGGCTAACGAAGCACCGGACTTGAGAATTCAACAGCTCGAGGTCGCAGACCTTGCAGCAGCGACGCCAGAATACTTGGCTAAAGCTCTTTTACGCTTCCATGCTACGGGCCGGAAGAACGACAACGTTCTCTGGAGCGTAGAGCCCGAGATTATCAATGACAGTGACGGCCACCAGCTTCTTCCCAGGCTAGAACAGATACCAGAGCTGAATGATCGTTACAACTCGGACCAAAAACTCATTTCTCATGAGGTTGATATCCAAGCATTGGATCTTTCAGTCTCTTTAGAGTATAATAACGGCTCTTACATTGCTAGTAAATTGCCGTTTGAAGATGCCTCGCCCGTGAGAATGGAATGCGGCGAACCATCGATTAAGCTACGAACAAAATATTCCACCATATCCGCCGTTAAGACCCCAATTGGAAACCAATTCGTAGTTCTAGCTTCATGCCTAGAAACTGGCGCAGAATACGTGACACTCGTGTCGACATCGGTTCCAAGTATCTTCACAGCGCTAAAGAAGTCACTAGTTGCCTATTCTGCTCATCCAGGTCTTTCTGACACAGACTACCTCTCAACAGTGTCTGCGCACTTGATTGCCACGGATATTCTCCGCCCTCAACGCAGAGGGCAAACTATTATGGTACATAATGCACCGGAAATTGTCGCGCGTGCCCTTGCCTCCCAGGCTGCAGAAAAGGGAGTTAAGATTGTCTGCACAACTGACGTCGCCGAAGGGGAAACTGGGCTATCATCAATTCGACTGCCACAGCACATAACACAATCAGACGTTGACGAGATTTTCCTACCGGCGAAGCTGTCTTCTTTCGTCGGATTTTCGCAGGCAGATACCCAAGCATCAAATAACGAGAGGATTCTCATGAAATGTCTCAACGCGCGATGTCAGAATTTCTCAACTTCCGAAACGCTCTATTCCCCAGTAGCCTCTGAGTCTTGGTCAAATCTTACATCCCTAGAAAGAGATCTTATGCATCCCATCCTCGAGGCCGTTCAACAGATCGCAAGCACAGCCCAAGGAAGGTGTACTACTTCTTCTGACATAGTCTGTCTCGATGCCTTAGTCAGAGGCAGTAGTCCTGAAGACTCGCTTGGCATAGTGGACTGGGTTAATACTGCACTCCTGCCCATTACTGCCTCCAGGCTTGACAGAGTGCCCAGGTTCAAGAGTCACGGTACTTACTGGATTGTGGGGATATCTCGCGCTTTGGGCATTTCATTAGTAGATTGGCTCATCAGCAATGGTGCAATGAATATTGTCATCACTAGCAGAGACCCAGAGATTGACCCGGGCTGGATTTCCGCTCATAAGCGAAAAGGCGTGGATGTCGTGGTGCTGCCTTGGTAAGATCACATACCCCTGATTTGATGGAAATAGAGAACATTTACTAACACTGTCACTTTACCCTTTTTAGTGACATCATGAACGAACGCAAGCTCCAATCTGTCCATGCTCGCATCTGCGCCACTCTTCCCCCAATATTAGGCGTGATTCAGGGTGCCATGGTGTTACACGACACCTTGCTCCGCAACATGACGTTTGAACAGTTCAGAGATGTCATGGGACCCAAAGTCGACGGAAGCATATATCTGGACCGAATTTTCTACGACACCGATCTCGACTTTTTCTTGTTGGTCTCATCCATAAACTGCGTCATCGGAAACGTAGGCCAAGCAAACTACGCAGCAGCCAATACCTTCATGTGCGGCCTTGCCGCTCACCGTCGCAAACGAGGGCTGCGTTCGGCGGCAGTCAACATCGGTGCTATCATCGGCGCGGGCTACGTGGCACGGCAGTCGCGGAAGGAACAAGACAGCATAGTTGAACGATATCTTCTCCAGAGGTTGTCCGAAGAGGATTGGTGCCAGGCGATTTCGGAGGCTATCGAGGCTTGCAGGCGAGACTCTCCACATGGGCCCGAATTGACAACCGGCCTCACCGAAGTATCTCTCGAAGCTGCATACGCGCCCAATGCACCCAATTGGTGTTCCAACCCTAGGTTCTCGGCCTTTGTGACCGCCCAGGAGACGATTGTAGACGAAGAGCAAGATGAGGTAGCGTTGGCACTGGGCGAGCAACTACGCCAGTGTCAGTCAGAACAGGAAGCCTATCATATTATTGAGGGTATGTCCATCATTACCTTGCTAAAAGATGTAACTTGTATGCTGACTAGAACCAGGTGCATTCGCCACGCAACTGCGTGTTGTTCTGCAGGTATCAACTTCAGATCAAGATCTGATGGCCTCGCGCGGCAACGAAATCGGCCTAGACTCCTTGATATCAGTAGACATTCGATCGTGGTTTTTAAAACATTTACAAGTCAATGTTCCAGTGTTAAAGATAATGAGCAACAACACCATGGCATCGCTTGTCCAGTATACTATTGAGAGCTTGCCGTCGGAGCTTTTACCCGGCACGGACGGTCAGAAGGCAGCTCCTCAAAACTCAGAGTCCCAGGTCACCACCGTTACCATCAATGGGGAATCTCGGGTCTCCCAAGACCATGAAGACTCTCCTCTAATGCCGCCTACAAAATCGGAAACTAATGGAGCACGGAAGACTAAAATGACACATAGCAGTCCAATTGATTGGAACTCAGAGTCTCGTCCGCCCGCAGACATGACTGATGTGATCATCAACACCGAGCTCCATCCAGTCCACTCTCCTCCTCGCACCATAGTCCTTACAGGGTCTACTGGGCTTCTCGGGCACCACGTGTTATCTCATTTCCTGTCTTTTCCAAGCGTGGAAAAGATATTTTGTCTTGCAATCCGCTCTCTCGCCCCCCGCTTAAAACAAAGCGCACTTCCGCAAGATCCGCGCATTTCCTACTACAACGGGGATCTAGCCGATCCACTCCTCGGCTTATCCGACCAAGAGGCCGAAGAAATCTTCGCGGAAGCTGATGCCGTAGTGCACAACGCCGCAGATACGTCCCATCTCAAGCACTATGTTGACGTCCGCGCCGCCAACGTTGGTTCGACGGTGACGCTCGCGCGGCTCTGTCTCCGGCGACAGATCCCCTTCCACTACATCTCGTCAGCCGGCTTAGGCATCTACCACGAGAAGAGTTCAATTGCCGGTTTCCCCCCTGGTCCCATAACTGTTCCGCCTGAGAAGACACCGGACGGATCATTCGGGTATGCGTGCAGCAAGTACGCGTGCGAGAGGTTTCTCGAACGGATGAGCGCGGAATACGAGATGCGGGTAGTCATCCATCGGCCTTCGACCATCATTAGGGAAGGAAAAGATGCCATTGGCCCCACGGCGGAGAAAGATTGGATCAACGCCTTCCTGGCCTATGTGAAGAAGCTGAGAGCCGTGCCCGCTATGGAAAGAAAGGACGGGGCCCTGGATTTGGTTAATGTGTCCAGTGTGTGCGAGGATATCTCTAGACAGCTGTTTGCTAGTGATTCGAAGCCGGGCCGCGGTGCAAACATCACGTATGTACATGAGGTAGGGGATGAGGTGATTCCACTTGATGCGCTAGCAGATCTTGGCCTGGAAGATCAAGGTAAACCTTACGATATTGTCCCACGAGCGGAATGGATGGCCAGAGCAATATCAGCGGGATTACACCCTGGTGTTGCGGCACTCATCGATGGCATGGCAGAAGGGGGAGAGGAGTATCCCAAGCTCTTAAAAGGCGCAAGCTCTTCTTAAGATTGGATGCGCTCATAGATAGTTCCTTAGCTGTGGATGCGATAAGATCAACCCACTAATATTGCATCAGTTGTTCCGACGGAATAGCGATATACTTGGAACGAATAAGTCGTCTTGTGCGTACGTGTTAGGGGCTGTGTGACTGCGGAGATCCCGAGGTTGTCGGGACTAATTCAAACAATATACATTACACCTACCTTTCTCGAGAAATATATTCTCGTTGTAGCAATTACCGACGTATAACAAAAGACATACAATAAATATAAGTTATACCATCGCAATATAGACAGAATCATGATTTCCTTACCCGGAGTAGGTGGCTAAAAACGATCTCGAAATGTCTTACCTCTGCAGCATGTTCACCACTACCCCTCCGTGGATGGCTGCAGGAGCTCAGGAACCTAGAAAACGAAGGAAATCCAAGGGCCTCAATTAAAATGTCATACTGGAATGTTTCAATGTTATAATACGGGACATGGAGCAACTTGGTACGAACGCCACAAGGGCCTTACGACATTGTCATTGGGGAGAAAGAAGAGGCGTGCGAAAATACTAGCGCTGTTTCTTATGCCATAGAGTCCAGATGTTGGCCATCAAGGGACCCAGCCAAGCAACTCGCTCTTGGCTAATGGGAACAGGTGCCAATAGAACAGTCACTTGTCCCGCATCCTGACCGGAACCTCAAGAATTGGGTCATCTGTATCTCCGATATTGTTTTTTAGATAGGGAAGAAGAACCTTGCTGGTGTTTATGACGATGGTGGTGCTTTTGGTCTATCTTGGCTGGTGTTGAAAATGGGCTGGCCTAGTGGATCGTCGTTCTTGGCCGGTCTTGGAAGCCTCTTTATTTCTACCAAGGGCAAACGATATGCTAGCAAGGCCTAGAGGACGAATATTTTGTAGCCAACACAGAGGTGTAGTAGGATAGTATATAAGGATAAGTATGTCTCAACATATTTGTCGCTCATGCTTAGCCAGCAATAGATCGAACCGGCATCAGTGCCTCGCCAGATTGCCTTCAGTTCTTTAGTTTGATTTCCCCGGATGCTTTCCCATCAGATACGGCTTTTTATTGCCTTCCTTGGCTTTAATCCTGTTCTAGCCGAGGGAAGCAGACTACGACTTCGGCAAGATGTTGTAACTGTCACACAAACCATCGTTTCTCCAACGCCTCAGCCATCTGTATATGATCGGGCGGCTGGTGCTACCACTGCGTACCCTATACACGGTTCATGCAATGCAACAGAGCGAGCTCTTCTCTATAGGGGTTTGAACGACGCAATCAGCCTCGCTAGGCATGCGAAGGACCATATTCCCCGTTTTGGAAATAGCTCCGAGTTTTACTCGAAGTACTTCGGAACCTCACCAACGGCAGAGGTCATCGGGTGGTATGACAAGATCGTGAGCGCTGACCACAGTGGTATCTGATTCAGATGCGATGATGTTGACGGGAACTGTTCCCAATATGGTGAGAGACGCATGGTACCGAGGACCTCTGAGACCAAACTGACTGGACTTTACAGGCTGGGGAGGCCACTGGCATGGGGAGAACGCTACACAGGAGACAGTCATCTGTCCCCTCTCGTACATCACGCGCATGCCGCCTGAGGGACTCTGTGGATGCGGTTACTCCGTCGCGAGTGGTGCGCTCAACTTCTACTTTGGCTCTGACCTTGTTCATCGTCTTTACCATCTTCCGAAGATTGGCGAAGGTATTGTCGAGCAGTACGCGGATACGTACAGTGAATGCCTCGCCTTGGCGCTGAATGACCCGGGATCAGCAGCTCGCAACTCACATACATTGCAATACTTCGCGCTAGACGTGTATGCCTTCGATATTGCAGTTCCTGGGGAGGGATGCACCGGTCGTCCTTCCGAGTCCAAGGGTTCTGAGGCATATGGTCCGACGACAGCAGCAACGCCGTCGGCCACTACAAACGCGTCAACTGTAAGTTAGCCTTGAAGGAAGCTGAGGAACGGGGTCCTAACCGGAGCTCTAGGAATGCCATACACATGCGGACGGAACCGAACATTGCTCTTAGACTGAGTCAATGGGATGCTTTAGATCATCCAGCCGTTCGTGTCGCACTTCGGGGGAAATGACTCGCTTTACTCCTGAATGCTACGCGCTCAACCAAGTCTATATTCTGAAGGAAAATGGACAGAAGGATTATGAGGCCACAGGAAAGCCTATTTAATATCTTTGCTTCGCCAAGCACATCCGAGCGATCTCCCTTTTCTTCCCTCGGAATTAACTACTATACATGATGTTGTAATAACTGAGAGGCAAACCAAGCTCTCCACACTGCTGGAGTTCGATGAAGGGACTTTGGGAGCTTGGCCATTGTAGTGTTCGTTTTGTCAGATGATGCTTTGTAGCAGACTTCCATATTCCATATTGTTCAATTTCCCTGCTTGTATTTGTGTAGCCCCTTGCACGAAGGTATGCTAAATCTGGATTTGGATCGTATGTTCTGGCGAATGAACTGAAAGAGTCGACAATAAACTGCTGGAAAGGTAAGTCGTGGTCATCTCTCATAGGTAGGCCCTCCCGTGCGAGGTTACCAAAGAGGTAGTATAATTCTCCCGAATGACATTTGAAATACTCTCCAGTCGGATCTCCAAATGGATGTGAAATTGATTTTGGCGGCTCGCAGACATCAAGTTGTGGGTAGTTTGTGAGCTGGTACGTGCGATTAAATTCGTAGTAGTATACAGAACCTAGCCGATCGTTGAAAAGGGCCGCGTAGGTAGTCGCCTGGTCGATGCATCTGAATATGCCATCCGTAGCTAAGCGAGCGGTCATATTAAATAGTGCAAGCGTTTGGTTTTCAATGTCTGGTACTGGGAACAGTTTCGCCGAAGGTACATCAAACCCAAGGGATGCTAGATAGGCCGATTGATTCGTGGTTGTTGGATACCCAATGAAGGCAGCACCATCGTCTCGGGTTGTGCCTATCATAAGATGAACAGGAAGCCTTGGCCCCTCTAATTCAAGTTCGTCAGAGACTAGATAAGTACCATCCACAACTAGGGAAGAGGCCACAATATCCAGGCGACTGAGTTGAGATGTCGGGATAGAACGGAGACAGTCGACCTGAGAAACAGCATCCGTGCAATTGGTTGATGCAAGGATTGCATCGCCAACCGTCTTCAGTTCTTCTCCTATGGTCATGTACTTTGAATACGATGTCCCGTAGTTGATACCACCGAGATTGCTGAGAGGAATAGCCGCAGCAAATTTCCCGATCGCCTTAGGGGAGGCGATCATTGCTCGCACGCTTGCAGCTCCGGCTGATTGGCCGAAAATGATAATTCTCTTTGGGTCGCCGCCGAATTTGTGAATGTTCTTCCTTACCCAATCCAGCGCCATGATCTCTTTAACGGTCTAGCTTTAGTCATTGCTGCGGCTGATAGATGTAGAGGGGAGCATTATGGTGTAAGTGTTTCTACAGGTAGCTTATTTTGAGAGAAAGAATGGCTGAAATATGAAAGGTCGAGAGCTTTTTGGGACCACATACGATCTGCGAGGCCAAAATTCCCATTCGTCACCCCGTCTTCGAGTGCAAGGAAGCCAAAGGTCCCCAAACGATAATTGACGGCAACAACAACTACGTCGCTTCTAGATGCTAAATTGCCTCCGTCGAAGTCTTTGTCATTTGCAGTGCCTCCGGTGAATGCACCGCCGCTTCATACCAGCTTGAGTTAGCTTGAAGTCCAGAGACTTTCCTCTTAGTTATGAAAACGACAGGAAGAAATATCGCTCCAAATGGAACGTATTCTCACATTTGTTAAAAAGAAATTTGTGAGGGGGGCGCGCGGGTTGGCTCAACGACCACCTCAATTTATTTCTCAACTTGAGTAAAAGAAATGCAGGCAATACCAACGAGAGAGTTTAACGTATCCATGATAACGAGGGTATAGAAAACGAACTTACTGTATCCAAAACTGATATAACCAAATGTCATTAGCAAAAGGCACCCGGCTCAATTATGCTACACAGTTAGTGCAGGTTGGGGCATACCATAACGGGCTTCAGAGCTCGTTGCATGAATGTTGGCCCTGGAAGAAAAGTGGTCCAAATGTTGAGGAAGTGGCAATCCTCACTGCCGGTGCCTCCCTGGATACACATGGAACCATATTGTGTTGCAGACACATCGCTGTTGTTGCCGACGTAGAGCTGAGGGTATGCAAATCGCTTGGGTTGGGCAGCATACCTGACCCCAAGGAATCGGAAGCTCAGACGATCTCGGAATCTATAACTCCATTAACATGTTAACACCCATTTTAAGAGCAGTATAGGTAATCCATACCCGGTAATATACTCATTATTAGAACGAACTTTGACATGCCACTTTTTACTATTGTCTTGCGATGTATCGCTTGAAAAGGGGGCAGACTATTTGCCACTTTGGGTTTAGTAATATCCACTTATGGTAAGAACTCTCTGGGGTTCGGGAGTTTGCATGAGCATCAAGAGAAGACAATGCGTGCTGGGGGAATTTGTGTCTTTGAGCCATGCTAAAAGGGGGAATAAAAGATTTCAGTAACTACTAACCTGTGTGCACAAGACAGGTAGTTCGAGGACTTCAGATGGGCGAGATACGTTACCGTGTATGTCGAGGGTTTGTCCAGTCACATGATCTGGCCCAATCCAAAATCCTGGCAGTTCTTCGTAATATTTCGTGTACCCCAAGTAGTTCAAGTTTGTTTGAATGCCAGATATTCCCAACTCAGGGGACCAAAGCTGTTCCCCAAGCGCCTGGCAAGACCTCGAAGCACTAGAGTACGAACGGGGATCAAGAATAATTAGTCCAGAGTTTGCGGAAGGACTCTCAATGCCTTTGATTTTATCAGAATAGTCATACATCCATATTTTCTAAGGGGTTTACCTTGTAGATCATTGGTAATCAATATTGTTATGGACGAGTTCAGAGACTCGGGTGATGGGACACCGGCAATAACAGAGGCGTATAGTAAGCTTAATGACAAGAACGTATGTGACAGTGCTCTACCCATTATATAAATCTGAAGAGGCTATGCCCACGAGGAGATGAAAAATAGATGTATAGCTCACAATTGGGGAATATTATTTTATAGTTATCCTGTTAATGGGGCAATGGGACACGATGGCTCCATGAAGGCGGTATTTCAGCCTGAATCATTCCCCAAATATAACCAGTCGAGAATAGACAGGCCATAAACGGGCTCTCACGTGAGCGAGTACGTTCCCGGCCGGGAGAAGACAATACCCCTCGGCCCACATTCTCCAGGCCCGAGAACCGGGATTATGAACAGCTTGGTGGGGTTTCATCATTAAACAGGCTAAATTGAGCTACCTACCTCTTTAGAATTAGTATAAAGCCCCAAGACTTTCTCCAGTACATTAAAATCTCGTTAACGTACTAAAAAGCCGGGTTGGAATAAGTTCTAAAATGGGTTCTGGGTTTTACAATTCAAGCCTCCGCAGACCCGTCAATACGATGTTATGGAAGTTCGGTGTTACAGAGCTTGCAATAGTGAGGATGGGGGTGAGTTTCTGAAGATACTTTCTGAAAACGTTGATCCAACCGAGAAAAAGGGTGTCAAAAAAAAGAAAAAAGTCTAGGAGCCATATTGGGTTTTGTGAATCAGTAGGGTGATGATGCATCCAAGCTTCCTCTGCCCAATGAGCGAAATATCGATGGTAATGAAGAGTCATCATATATATAAACTAGACTCTTAGATATGAAAGTAATTCCTATAAATATATATAGTATACATTAAACCTACTACAGCCTAACGTCCTTACTGCATCAGCTAATAAGATCTTATGTCGTATGTGAAGAGTTTACCTTCTCAAGAAAACAGTCAATTTACATCTCAATATTGGGCGCTTGGAATGACTCTGGCCCTATTATTCGAGATCAAAAGATAATCAATTGTAACAAGGGCTTGGAATAGTCTTCAAATTGTAATAATCATCTAGGGCGTCAAGGGGAGCCATGAAGGTCTTGTCTCCTCTCCAGCCAGCTGGGAGATCTAGGGTCTTTATGTCCGAATAGCCTCGCGTATAGTTACCGACCCTCGTGAATAGTTGCCGACCGGAATCGCCGACCCGTTTCGTATCCAGGTCTCGGCTAGGCCATATGTTTGATCAGGCAAACGCGGGTAGAAGTCTCAACGCGGTCTCCCGCTCATATGATTGTATACATAATATGCAAATCGGAACCAGTCTATCGGGTCTGTGTGACATCAATGCTTACCAGACGCGGCCAAGGCACGAATATCCAAATAGTTGAGGGAAGATGTAATCTACGGACCACAATATCCCAGATTATCCCGGTCACGGAGAAGCGGGACTCACCTACGATCGAGAAAGGATATATGATGGGTCATGCACTTGAACTATCTGACAACATCACGGTAAGGTGGCTACACGGGCTTTAAGCTGGCAGAGTTAGATGTATCGATTATCTCTTGAATCCTATATATATACCCCCGCGATCGAGAAGCCACCTCGATTATTGTACATTTTTAATGTCTTGTGCGCCTGTGCTCATTGTTTTACTTGTTGCTTACCGGCAAGCGCAATCAATATCTGCCGCATTGCATATAGAAGCAATGGAGTATCGGAAATTACTGTTTGCGCCCAGAGCTAATAATGGCATTTAGGCCCGAGCCTTTTTTGGAGGCGAACTTCGAGATGTTTCTGAATGACGAGCCACCGATTTGTAACAGTCCATTCCTTCTCTGGGTTGGCGAAAGTAATCTATAGGAATCAGCTATTACTTCCTTCACCTATAGGGAAAATAGAGGGTAAGCATACATCGTATCGTGCAAACATAGTGGGAATTAGCTTGTATATTTCGAGGTAGCTGATGTTTTTCCCGATGCAGGTTCGATGACCAGCCCCGAACTGTTTGTTAAAATTAGCGGCGTTTTGGGTTCGTATGTAATCAAAGTGTATGAGGGCTTACAGTCAAGAGTGACTTTTCCATCAATATCCGTCGCTCCATGTCACCAAGCCAACGGTCCGGATTCCATTGATCAGCATCATGCCCAAACACGTCCTTATTGCGATGCACTACCCAGGGGTTCATGCCGACAACCGTACCCTCTTTGAAGTATTTGCCACAGAGCGTGACACCACCCTTCGGAACAACTCGTTCCAGAAGGAGTCCTATAGGTGGGTGAAGTCTTCCTGCTTCTTTGACGCAAGCATCAAGGTAAGGGAGTTCGCGGGATTCTTTCCAGGTAACGATGTCGGAAAGCCGGCCGTCACTTTGGGCAAGCGAAAGCTCTTCTTGGAGCTTCAGGAGGCTTGGGGGGTTCTTAAGCAGAAAATATATGATGGAACGGAGCACAATGGCCGTGGTATCACTCCCCGCAAGCACTGTGTGCATAGAAACATGTTAGTCGAGATCCTAAGTCCCACATCGCAGAACTTGCTAGGTCATACGAAACAAGGAGATTAAAGGATCAGGCACGGCAGATTTTTATACACACCATTGGAAGTGGCCCAGGCTGTAACGTACCACTCAGGGATGGAGGGATCTTTGACCCTAGCCTCAAGGAATCGAGACATAAAATCTCGAGAGTTATATCCTGACGACCCGTGCTTTTCGTCAAGCCCTCTTTGCCTTTCGAATGCTCTAGCCAAGGCAAACGAGACGATGGGGTTATTCTTCTCAGGCATAATGCGGCTAACGTATGAGTTCTTGACCCAAAGTCTATCTAGCCATGGCATTTGTCCGACCTATTTGTTTACTTAGGAGGAAACGCGAAATACAGATGTATAAGATAAGGTTTGTACCTACCCAAGAAGCATACTGGAATGAATTCCATATACTTTCCATGATACCCTCCACATCTCTAGCCTCATCGAGGAAGCCTAAGCGTTTGCTGAAGGTAATCTCCCCCATGACATCAAATGCCAACCACTGTAACCAGACACCAAGGTCGCAAGCGCGTCCAGACTTTGCTTGAACCTCCTCAAGGCGTTTGAACAGGAACGAAATGGTGGTATTAACGTACGGCTCAAATTCAACCAGACTGCTCATGGAATAGATGCTCGCGATAGGCCGTTTCATCAATCGGTGCAGTTTCTCATCTTGTGTGTGAAAGAGACCAGGAATGATACGACCCTTTGACATAGGCTGTAAAACCCGGTAATAATCCGACTGGGTAATATGAGTTAGTCGATACTCTCGAGTTAAACCATAGTAGCAGACCAAAAAAAGACACTTACCTTACCAAAGTTGGCGGTGATGCCATATATTGAGCTGAGAGCGCGTGGGTCCCCGACACTAATAATGTTGGGCCCAACACGGACAAGGTCGCCGTACTTTTCATGAAGAGATATGTACGTCTCATGTGCTTTCCCTGATCTTGCCCATAATAGACGGGGTAGGTTCGAAAGAGAGGCTAATGGAGGGCCTGGCACATGGGATTGCTGACTGTATCCATAAAGCAACCAAGCACAGAAGATCGCGGTTAGACAAAGGGCGCTGGCGCTCCAGGTCCAACCGGCGAAACTTTCGAGAAGAATTGTCATGGCGATAAGGGTATACGCTCAAAGTGGCTCACTAGATATGGGCCATGATCGATCGCCACGTGAAAGTTAGATGTCCTACTTATAGTCGCTCCTGGCGGGTTACGAGCGAGGTCTTAAAATCAGTTACCTAATCTTGGCCAGCGGTCTAGCCTAGGCTTCCGTCAGAAAGCGAAATAATTCGGCCATGATCAATAGATAACGTATTTTCGGTTACCTAATGGGGAAGTTTAATTCCGTAAACAAAAGCGTTGCTTCATACTCTGCCATGATTACGAGGAGTCCTAAATTCTTATGCTAGAACGTGGTTACATTGAGGTTTAAATTGAGGTATATCTTACACGCCTGTGGTCTTGCGGAGTTATCCCAAACGCTTTTGCGGGCTAGGACCGGTTAAAATTTAGAAGGATTTTTTCGTACGACTTCAAACCTTGCAACGGCTTTGTCCGAATTATTGGTAGCATGGAGTCAAGGCATTCTTCGAAACACCATGCCCAAAGCAGAAGATTAATTCCGCAAAGTCAAAAGGTGGCCGCACATCTTACCATGATTACTGGGAATCCTTCGGCTGTGGCTGATTTCATCGGCTGCCATCCGCTGCTCGCCCGGTCAAGTCAAGGCTACACGATGTTGATAGCTAAGCAACAAAAGTTAAATTTCACTTTCGCTGCTTAGAAGAGAATATCATATAAATATTAAGTGCTCAAGTCCCCTAAAACCCATGCTTCAACTACCATCTAGAGGCTAACAGATATTTCCTGTCTAGTAGCAATGTCTTCAAAAATACTCTACCTTTTCGGTGACCAGGCCGGAGATGCTGTCTCGACCATACGGCATTTAACTAAATTCTTAACAACAAACCCAAGTCTGCAGGTCTTTTTCACTAGATCGACGGATCGTCTACGAAATGCCTTAGCCAGGAGCACCTCCAGGCATCGCCAACTCGTGTTCGCCAATCCATTAGAACTTGCTGCTAAAGTGGACAAGGACCAACTTCATGACTCAGCCTTGGAAGCGGCGCTCTTGAGTATCAGCCAGATCGGGTCACTGATAGTGTATGTAACACAGGCTCGTCCTCAAGAAATACGCGATACTTACTCTTTCTAGGCATTTGGAGCTAGAACCCCGAGCCCTCGAAAATCCAAAATTACAGCCTGTGATTTTGGGGATTTGTACGGGCTCCCTTGCCGCCGCAGCGATGTCATGCTGTAGGAATCTGACTGAGCTACTCAGAATTGCCGACGAGGCCGTTGAACTAGCTTTCAGAGTTGGGCTGGAGGCATCGCGTAGGTCGACCTATATCGAATCTTCGACAGGGAGCTGGGCTATCCTGGTGAGCAATGTCGATATGCAAGATGCAAAAGAGGCTATCGAGAGATTCAACGATACATGCATACTTGAACCTAGCCGGAAAGCGTATATCAGCGCTGAGGGTGCATCGTCTATCACACTCAGCGGACCTCCATCCACACTAGAGAGCCTTTTCTCTCAGACTACAGTCTTCGCTCATGCGCGACAGATGCCACTGCCCATATGGTCTGGGTTCCATGCAGCACATCTCGACTTCCCATCGTGGGAAAGAATTATAGAGGGCTGCAGCAACTCAATCCTGAATTTGCCAGTCCAGCGTTCACTGATATCCCCGAGCTCAGGTGAACCACACAAGGGTATCACTTTTTCGGAAATCCTCGTTGGCGTTATCAATGACATTTTCCAAGTTCCTATCAACTTAGAGGCGGCCATAAAGGGGCTGTCCCACACTCTTGGGCCCCAGGTCACACTTGTTCGGATAGGACCTGCAAGCTCGGCGAAAGCAGTCAAGAGATCACTGGCGTCACATGGAATAGAGGTTGCCGAGGTGGAGGACAACACCTTGCTTAGACCCAACGATATAACAGATGCCGGTGCAATCGCTATTGTTGGTATGGCCGCTCGCCTCCCGGGGAGCGAGACGCTCGAAGAGTTCTGGCAGGTTCTGGAGGCAGGTCGCGACCTTCATGAGAAAATCCGCTCAGATCGCTTTGACCTAGAGTCCCATTATGATAGCTCCGGCAAGGCGAAGAACACAACACTAACGCCTTACGGTGTCTTTATCGACAGACCGGGCTTTTTTGATACCAGGCTCTTTAACATGTCCCCTCGCGAAGCGGCTCAAACGGACCCGCAGCAAAGGCTCCTTCTGCTTACAACCTATGAAGCGCTGGAGATGGCTGGATATCAACCGAACGCCACTCCCTCGACATCCAATCGTCGAATTGGATCCTATATCGGTCAGACAAGCGATGACTATCGAGAAGTCAACGCCAGCCAAAACGTTGACACCTTCTTTATCACTGGTGGTATTCGGGCCTTCGGCCCTGGAAGGCTAAATTATCACTTCGGCTGGGAAGGGCCAAGCTACTCGGTTGATACCGCTTGTTCGTCTAGTGCTGCATCGATCCAACTGGCTTGCTCTGCCTTGCTTGCTCGCGAATGTGATACCGCTATTGGGGGTGGTGCCAATTTGTTGACATCGTCTGATCTGTTTGCAGGCTTGAGTCGAGGTGGTTTCCTATCGAAAACAGGTGGATGCAAGACTTTCGACAACGATGCAGATGGTTATGTCCGTGCTGATGCTGTAGGCGTCGTGGTACTTAAGCGTTTAGCCGACGCAATCACCGATCGAGACAACATTCTTGCCGTTATTAAGGGGGCGACAACGAATCACTCGGCAGAAGCTGTGTCGATCACTCATCCTCATGCTGGAACACAAGAACGTCTGTTTAGGAGTGTGCTCGACAAGGCTGGCCTTCGTCCTCAGGATATAGATTATGTGGAGCTTCACGGTACCGGAACCCAGGCGGGTGATGCAACCGAGTCGAGGTCAGTTACCAACGTCCTGGGTCGAGGTCGCTCAAGTCCATTGTATATAGGTACGGTCAAGCCAAACCTAGGTCATGGGGAGGCTGCAAGCGGCGTAACTTCTCTCATTAAGGCGGTCATGATGTTCAAGAAGAACATAATTCCACCGCATGTTGGAATCAAAGGCCGAATGAATCAGAAGCTTCCACCCCTAGCAGAGCTTAACACCCACATCTCCTTTGACAAGACGTCCTTTTTGGCCCGAGAGAATGGCGATGGAAAGAGGCGAATATTGATCAATAATTTCGATGCTGCTGGTGGAAATACCAGTATGGTGATCGAGGAGGGGCCTAAGTTGGAAGTCCAAGGCGCTGATCCTCGTGACCACCACGTTGTTACTTTGTCAGCAAAGACACCAAATGCGCTCAACAACAACTCTCGAAGGTTGCTTCAGTATATTACCCAAAACCCGGAAACACGACTACAGGATATCGCATACACCACTACTGCCCGACGCATGCATCATTCGCTGAGGCAAGCACACGCCGTCTCTTCGCTTGAAGAACTCTCCGCCGCTTTGAATAAGACACTGGCAAGCGAGACTTCAACAAAAGCACCCGCCGCTCAACCCTCTGCAATCTTCCTCTTCACGGGGCAAGGCTCACTCTATATTGCCATGGGATCCGAACTTTTTAAGACCCATGCCGGATTTCGGGAGAGCATACGTGCTTATGAAAGAATCGCATGTGTCTCGCACGGCTTCATGACCTTTGTTCCACTTATCACAGATAGAAATTGTGACATTTCCAAAGCTACCCCTCAACAGGTCCAGTTAGCCATCGTATCAGTTGAATTGGCAGTTCTGGAATTATGGAAGTCTCTCGGCGTGCGGCCATGCGCTGTTGTTGGTCACAGCCTGGGAGAGTACCCAGCTCTCTATGCCGCTGGCGTGATATCCTTGAGTGATTGCCTCTACCTGGTCGGAAAACGAGCCAGTATCATGTCGGACGAATGTACTCCAGGGACGCATTCAATGCTTGCGATCAAAGAAAGTGCCGAAAGGGTAGAGGCTCTGCTGCAGGAACACGGTACCCTCGAGTGCGAAATCGCTTGCGCAAACAGTCCCCAGTCCACAGTGCTCAGTGGCGATATAGACAAGATTAGGCGTTTCCAGCAGGCTCTAGAGTCCGAGGGTGTCAAGACCACCACTCTCGAAGTTCAGTTTGCCTTCCACTCAGCTCAGATGGAATCGGTACTCAGTAGCTATGGGGCTCTTGCCGAAAGAGTTCACTTCAATGAGCCAGTCATACCCTTTATATCCACACTTCTAGGTGAAGTGGTCGTAAAGAAAGGGGTGATTAATGCAGACTATTTGAAGCGACAAACACGGGAACGAGTACAATTCACGCGAGCTTTGAAAGCTTTGAAATCTAATCTCGCTGCGAACGGTCGCCATCTTTGGATTGAGACTGGTCCAAACCCTGTGTGTCTTGGCCTAGTTCGTGCGACTTTGGGGGCTGACGAAATCTTGTTGCCTTCATTGAGGCGTGGGGATAGCGACTGGAAGGTCTTCTCAAGCTCGATTGCAGCGGCTTACAGCTATGGCGCTGATATTGATTGGCCAGAATACCATCGCCCATATGATCGATCTGCCCGCCTTCTCGAGCTTCCCACTTATGGCTTTGATCTCAAAAACTATTGGATTCAGTACAAGGGCGACTGGGCAATCCGGAAAGGGGACTTACCAGAAGTCGAGGACGCCGTGAACGTAGAAAAACCAACATTTTCGACTACAACTGTACATCGCATTGAATCGGAGGAGATTGGCGATCGTGGCATCACAGTTACCTTTGCTACAGAAGCTTCTGATCCCAAGCTGAACAAGGTACTGCGTGGCCATTTGGTCAACGGGGCTGGACTCTGCCCGAGCTCGGTATACGCGGACATGGCGTTCACGGCGTCTCTGTACGTACAGCGACGAATGAAGATCCCAAGTAATCTCGCAATGGATGTCCGCAGCATGGAAGTGCACAAGCCTCTGCTTATTCAACCCGGAGCCACCAATCAGATCATACGTGTCGTAGCAAGCCACAAGGTGTCATCCGGCATTGTTGAAGTCAAATTTGGTTCGCAAGACGACAACGTTCGCCAAGACCATGCCCACTGCACGGTTATTTTCGGAGACGGCAATGAATGGCAATCAAATTGGATGCGGAATGCCTATCTTATCAAGGCTAGGATGGACCATCTCATCGCATCATCCACAATGGGGCAGACGCATAAAGTCCTACGCCCGATGGTATACAAACTCTTCGCGGCGCTTGTTACTTATGACCCGAAGTACCAGGGGATGGAGGAGGTCTATTTGGACAGCAACCTCCTAGAAGCGACTGCCCACGTTAAATTTGCCACTGAGAATTCGGATGGGGTATTTACGTATAGCCCTTATTGGATTGATAGCATTGCTCATCTCTCCGGCTTCGTTTTGAATGGAGCTGACACTGCCCCGGAGGATTGCGTCTTCATCTCTCACGGCTGGAAAAGTATGAAGATAGTGGCCCAGCTGTCTGCGTCTGTCCGATATCAAAGTTACGTGCGCATGCAAGAAACAGGCACGCCGGGTGTTCTATCCGGTGACGTATATTTCTTCGAGGGCGACCAGGTTGTCGCGGTCTGCGAGGACCTCAAGTTTCAACGTATCAAGCGAACAATTCTTGATCACCTGCTTCCACGAACGTCACCTAGTGGTATTCCCGCGCAGCAACCCGTCACCAATAGCTTTACGAAGCAGGCTACTATGGCCGAGCGTAGCTTCCATGCTATTCAACAGAGAGAAAGGCCGGTTTCCAAGTCGCCCGAAAGGACTATTGACGTCGTTCTTGCGGCGATTGCATCGGAGGTTGGCGTAGAATTGGCTGAATTGAGCGACGATGCTCTTTTTTCAGATCTGGGCGTCGATAGTCTGCTAACCCTAAGCATAGTTGCGAAACTCGGGACGCTACTGGGAGAGGACATCCCTGCGACGCTTTTCAATGATTGCCTTTCTGTCCAAGACCTGCGACAATACTTTGCTTTAGAATCTAGCGGAGCCTCAACACCTTCCGCGGATAGTTCGAGCGATGGATCTTCGACTGGATTAGGAAGCAAAGCATCAACAAACTTGAGCACCCCAGCGCCGGAGCCAAATGGAGGGTACCGTATAGACGAGCTCCGAAAGATCATTGCGCAGGAGGTTGGGCTTCAGGTTGATGAGATAGATGAGGCGACACCTCTTACTGAGTATGGAGTCGACAGTTTGCTCTCTCTATCTATCTTGGCGACCGTAAATATGGCTGGCATGGATCTTCCATCTAGCTTCCTAATCGACTACCCAACGCTTGAAGCTATCCGAGAGGCTTTAGGTGATACCCCAGCACCATCCACAGAGCTGGTAAAAGCCGTGCAGGAGGCTGATAAGAACACACTGCAGTTCAAAGCCGAAGCGGTGTTACTGCAGCGGGGTTCTAACAGTCAGACACCAGCTCTTTTTCTGTTGCCTGACGGATCCGGAAGCGCTGGTAGCTATATGGGTCTGCCACAGCTGGACACCCCCGGAGCTGTTTACGGGCTTAACAGCCCCTTCTTGAGCTCCCCGGAATCATTCCAAGTCCCGCTTAAAGCGGCAGCAGCCATGTACGTGACAGAAATTCGGCGAGTGCAGCCCCGCGGGCCTTATAGGCTAGGGGGCTGGTCTATAGGCGGCGCATACGCTTTTGAGGCAGCATCGGAACTGGCTCAGGCGTATGGAGAACGGGTCGAGATGCTGATTCTGATCGACGCGCCCTGCCCGAAGGCACTTCCACCGCTTCCACTCGAGACAATCGACCTTCTCTCGGAGCTCGGAGTCATGGACGAGTTGAAAGCCAAAGGCTCCCAAGCCAGTGAGAGGGTCAGGAAGCATTTCAAGGGTTCTGTCAACGCGCTTAAGCGGTATCAGGCGGCACCGATCCCAGCTGGCCCAGGGCCAAAGACAGTCCTGATACTTTGGGCGGAAAAGGGGGTCTGGGAAACGACAGACGGCGCAGTGCGGTCGTCTTACGAAGATAGTGCAACGGGCCGAAATGCGGCGAGTGACTGGATTATGGACCCGCGGCGTGCTTATGGTGCCAATGGCTGGGATAGCCTCCTCCCGGGGGCCAACATCCATTGCGAGACGGTGGCGGGGAACCATTTCAGTATGATGCGGAAGCCGGCAATCGTCAACCTAGGGCAAAAACTGGCCCATGGAGTCGGCAGTCTTGGGTAGAACATTGCATCCAGCCTCCCAGAGGGAGGTCTGTGACTACCTGGTTCCGCGTTCTAGAATGTTTACACATGAATAAGTAGGTATTTGTTCCTAAGTTCTCCTAGACCAGTAGTGTAGAAGGCTTTCAAATTACTACTTTACTTGTGTGTCAGAATGAACCACTGCTGTAGACTTAAATCTGACAGTATATGCACTTACTACTCTATACGTACGCCACAATGCTGCGCCGTAACGGCTGATAACGGTGATGATGATGATGGGCACAAAAACGACAGGTGCTGAAGGCCCGAGACTACCTTAGATAGCGTGTTCTTCAATTGAATCCAGTGCCAAGCGGTGATGCTGCGGCTGCGGCCGAGCCCAGCTTAACCGAAAACCACACATCCTTCTAAATAAACCCACTAATTTTTGCCCTGAGAGGAGTATCATATTTCAGGCTACATATTCCAAAGGAACAAACAAACTCTCCTTGTACTAAACTTGCACCATGAGAATCGCTGCCTTTTCTTCCATATATGAATAAAAACGTTTTTACTGCCTATGATGCCAAATAATGGGGGTTGGCAATAAGTGGTGTTTGAGTGGTGTTTGGGGGACGTGTAGTTTTTGGTGGAACCTGGCCTCGGCTGCTGCCGTACCTAGCGCGCCAACCCGTTTTTTAGGGTCCTAACAGGTAGACTAATAATTACATACTGTAATAACCTGCATAAGTACCTAGTTAACTCTATCGTGGTCGATTCGTAAGCTGTTATTTTGATCGGCTAATTCTTTGCGTGCAAAAGTAACAGCAGATATTCTATACTATGTTACGGTAGTTGATTAAAAATCATTTTGTCTTGAACATCTTTTTGCTCGTGCTTTCTATAGTTGAGTAAAAATACATGTACCTGCTAGTAATTCTTTAGCTTTGGCCAAAAAAGTACATATATGTAGTAACCACGAGGCTACCTGTAATCCTCCATAAAAATAATAAAAATAAAAAGCCCCCCTGGCGCGGTACAGCGGAGAAGAACACTGCCGGATTCGCACGGGTGTACTCCATAGGCGCCTGATATCGGAGAGTAGTGTGCATTTACAGAAAGTCGATTTCCAGTCTGCCCGCAAGATAGTGCCTAATAGGGCTTATCGACACGTATACGCCGTATAAGCAGGAACTACCTACAGTTGTAGCTTGGTACCGTAGCCCTGCAACCTTCAGCTGAAAGCCAGGTACTACGCCACCTTACAGTTAGGTAGGTAGTACACGCCACGCCACTGGGTATGTAGGTACCTACACCTACCTCTTACTATAATCTCCCGGGCCACCGGCCTGGGGTACCAATGGCGACAGAAGCCTCGATTCCAGCTTAACAGAAACACCGCCAGGCCATTATCTTACATAACCGGGCATTAAGCTTAATAATGAGTTATAACGTGCGATTCCAGTTACAGAGACCGGAGCACTTCGGAACAGCAACCGTCCATGTAGCACGTGAGGCGTTCTAGATGCAGGGCTGACGAGATAACGGCTGTTGGGTCATCTACTTATTACATCGGCGTCAAGGCCGTGTCTCATCACGGCGCCGCCCCCTTCTCCATTGCCAATCGCTAAACCACTTCCGGCATCGAATGCACCGCGTTTCGCACCATGTCGCTCACTTTCAGCCATATCAGTGCCGACGGCTTCGAGGAAGAGGCGCGGTTGAAAGCCGGCCGCAAACGGTCGAGGATGCGAGAAGCCGTCTCATGTTCTCAGGTGTGCCTTCGCCCGGGGCCATCCCCAGCCGTCTCCTGCTCCCGCCTGTTGACCTCGATCTAGTGCCGCGGGAGGAAAATCCGATGCGATCGTACCAATGGGCTACCGTGTAAGCAGTGTCGGGCTCGCGGCTCTGAATGCTCCTTCAAGTCCCAAGGCTTACCCTCCGGAACGTCGACACTAAGGCGTGAAAGAGGCACGCCTACGCCTGGCTTTGCGCACCCTATTACGCCGCCTGAGTCTTCTGCGTCTGCTTCTGTGTCCCGAGAAGGGGCCCCGACACATCGCCCTACGGACGTCGGCAGCTGCGAGTCTCTCCCTCTCCCTGGAAGTCATGTATTTCGCGGCTCTGAACGTAAGACTCGTATGGTCGGCATGACTCACTGGATATCGCCTGGCTACGACACCTGGGTACTGAAAGCCTTCCTGGAGCGTTCAGTCGAGTTTGAAGCTAGTCACAAACGCCTGAGAGAGTTGAAATTTCAAGTTCGTATCTACAATGTCATACCTACCTCTGTGTCACCCGACCTTTTGGCGCTCCTCCCCGACCGCCCAACGAGCGAGGAACACATGCAGCGCTATATCCGAACGTACGGCCGGATATACAATTTCATAGACGCGGGCGAACTACAGGCCGACCTAGACCGCGCCTTAGAGCACTCTACCAGTTCGAATCCCGTGCACCTCCTTCGGTCCCTTCTAGTGATCGCTATATCCATGCAGGGTGTGGAATCAAAACGTCTTATTAGTCGCGCCATTGGCCAGCAGGTGGAACACTACGTTCGGTTTTCGAATCGCTTGCAGAAGCCATGCATTGGGGTAATGCAAGTACTACTGCTGCTTATTATCCTGAAGACCATGATATCCGCAGATACTGATTCTATGTACGACTTACTCGGAATCCAGGGTTTGACAAGCCAGATCGCATTCTCCATGGGCCTCCATCGGGATCCGGCTCTATTTACGGATGTTCCCCCTTATTACGCAGAGGTTAGAAAACGGCTATGGGCCTGCTTCTTCCGCTTGAACCTGGATTTTTGCCTACGGAGTGGCACGCAGCTTATTATGCGTCTTGAAGACTGTGATTGCCCACTGCCTAGCGACCGTGGCCCGTCCAAAATTATTTATATGCCTCAAGATTGCCCCCGGCCTGCACTTGAATCGGAACTCGATCTCTATGCCGACGGCGATACCGATACCGATGCTGCGTTCGGCCTTGCCGCCGTAAGATTAGCCAAACTTATTGCGCCAACTCATCAAATTCTCTGTTCAGCAACTCCCCATATCTCAGCCGATCTACACGCTGAGCTTCGCGCTTCTTTCCGTCGCTTTCTAGACAATCTTCCATCGTACCTCCGCCCGGGTCGCCCCACCGAGGACTCAATGCAAGAGCTACAACAAGCAAGTGAGTAAATTTGGTCTTCTTTTTCTACCGTTAAGGTCACTTAATCAACTCAATTACCTCGCTCTGTCCCCTTCTTCCTATTCATCTTTTCTTTTCTTGGAGTCATCGATGCTCTCAGAACATCTGTCAACTTTATCCAGAAAGTAGTTATTGACTTGTTATTGCAGTAATCTGCACTGCAATGCATACTGCTTTGTTGATAATAAACATGGTCAAGATTACTAGCGTCCCCCCGGACGTATCCCAACAAGGGCAACTCCTAGAAACATGGAATTACGCCAGCTCTATCTTATATCAATTTCAAACAGTAACCCAGGTTTCCAAGGAGACGAGCTTTGCGGCATTCCACCTACTCTGGACGGATGCGGGCCGGGCCGCTTTCACCGCCTGTGTTGTCGTTAGTCGCTTGTGCGGCATCGATAACGCACGTGACATTCCAGTTCACCCCAAACACGCCGTCACGATTTTCGCCGAGCTGCTTACAAAGTTACTGACAACCATGCTTGAGCTTTGGTTAAACAGATCACACCGAGGACCTGTGGTAATCAAGACCTACATCATGCTTGCTATTTGCCAAGCTGTCGTGTCCAATTTGTACTCGAACTTTGATAACAGTGATAGGATGCAAGAGCTTTGTCTAAAAGCAGTGTTGTCGACAGACCAGGCAATCACTAATCTAAAAGACGCACTTGAGCGACACCAAGCGTGCTATCTTACCGGATCGGCTGTGGTCTCCAGAGTCTTTGCGAGCATAGCAAGTGGACTTCCCGCTGATGGACATAACGAAGATACCTTCTTACTGCCTGAGGACCTCTTAGCCTTAGATTGCTCAACTCCTAGCCTCTCTAGCGATACTTGGCAAGACCTCGACCTATCAGCAGATCTCACCCACTCTCAGCACTCTGGACTGGTTGCATATTTAGAAGATCCTTCAATGGACATGGCGTTTTAGGGGCCTAAAATTCTTATCGCCGTAAACAGTGGTCACGACTCACTACCCCTAAGCTGAACGACAAGTACCAATATATGCTATTTTACAATCTAGACTAGATAACCAACCACCTTCCGAGACAATCAGATCTATATATCATGAGTCTCATGTTTATCTAATATATAGCAATTTTTTCCCGGTGTGGATTTCGAAACCAATTAACATGCATTTGAATAGCCTCTATCTGGCAGAGACTGGCCCGGTTATTCAACAGCCTTAAGCTTTGGCCAGGCCATACCCAACCTTCAGAACCCGACTCACGGTTAGAACCAGCGACCCAACTATCACAGTGACCCCTGCAAACGTCAAACAACCCCACCATACCTCGCCCGAGGCTGAGCTTTGGCCCCCGAGAATCGCTCCGGCCACCGGACTACCAATTAAGAGTCCCAAGCCCGCCGCAACGAGCGTCATTCCGATATTAGTACCCAGCTTGGAGAGATCGGGGCAGAGAAAAGGAACGGTAGCTGGCAATACGCCCTGGATGGAACCGCTAGTGAGACCGAAAAGGACAGCGACACCGATCAGAGCGCTTTGGGTTTTAACACTGATCCAAGCGAGGACAATGACGCCTGAGAATAGGATGGCGGGAATCATGACCGATAAGTTACCGACCTTGTCCGCTAGGATAGATGGGGCAATGCGGCCCGGTACCGAAGCGGCGTTCATGATGATTAGTAGGTAGAAGGCCAGGTCCTCGGACACCCCGATACTTAGTGCATACTTCTCGGAATAGAAGAAGGGGATATACAGCCCTATGAACGTGAAGAAGACAGCCAAGAGCCAAGTCGCAAATATGGGGCTGCGCAGCGAGTCCATGTCGACAAGCGGTCCTGACTTGCGGGGCGGTAGGCGCGGTTTCATGATAGCAACAGAGATGACAAGCGTGCCAAGCATGATGAAACCCATCACGCGAATGGCCCAAGCCAGGCCGATGTCTTTAATCAGCCGCTTGAGAGCCACGGGGTAGACAACGCCGCCGATACTCGAGCCAGTGGCGGCAAGGCCCAAGGCCGTAGAACGCCGCGTGGAGAAGTAAGTGCCGACGATGGCGACACTGGGTACGAATACCATGCCGGCGCCGATTCCCACCACTACGCCCTGAGCCAGAATGATTTGATAGTACTGGGTGCTAATCGATGTCACTATGAAGAATTAGCGTTGATTCCCATCTCCTAGCCCAAAAACAGGGAATGGAGTGGTGATGGTGGTGCTCTTAGACATACACATCATGCCAACTACCTCTAAAAGGACTCCAATGGTAATGTCGGTGTAGAAGTAGCCGGCGTCGAGGGCGCGTCCGCAAATCACACCGACGAATAGCATGAGGAAGGCTTGTAGAGAGCCTATCCATGAGATGGCAGATTCAGAGGAGGTTCTCAACAAACCTGTCGAGTACTCGGCCTGGAAGATACCGAAGGTGTTGAGTAGCCCCCACGTATTGAAGTTGAGGAAGAAGGCGCCCAACACCTGCAGCCAGGCCCTTGTGCCACCATTGGGAGGCGGCGGCGGTGCTGGTGTTGCCACGACGGCGACTTCTGGTATGCCCAATTGACCCTCAATCTGGTCCTTCTCGGAGGTTGAGCCCTGCGACGAGGTCATGGTGACTGTGTTATAGGTTGTGAACGATGTGGGCTGAGGTCCTTGTTGCCAGTGACCAAAAGGCTCTTAGGGAGAGTATGAAAAAGATGACGTGATGTATCTAGCAAAGAGATAGAAGGTGTCCCAGACTCGGCTACGGCTGCTGTTAGGTCGCAGGACTTTTAGTGTAGAAGAGATAGCATTCGATATTAAGTAGTATCATAGAGGTAAAGGTATAAGGAAATTCATTGATTTGTCAACCTCGCCCACTGACTAACGGCTCATTGCCGTGACCAGAGAGAGATCTGCGGGTTTCTATCCCGCAGATTAGAAACATTGATGTAGGCATCTTTTCATTCCCGGCGACGAGTCGAAAGACTGAGCGAATGGGGTGATGTTGGGTTCCCATTGACTGAGGCTCGTTGTTAGTAATGCTCGTCCTTAGACGGTGGTAATCTTCCCAATTGGGAATCCAACAGAGCTGGAGTTAAATTTCCTAATTCGGAATTCTGCTCTTGTGGGTCCGGATTTTAAATTCCCAATCCGTCGGTACAAAGGACTCTCGCGTGGAACATTAGGTAATAAACTATCTACTATGTATTTCTTGCGCTGTATTATCTACTCTTGCGCATTTCTCATACATGGCTCTTTACAAGGTGGCTGTTCAGCCGGCACTCTATTTTGCCATCCGTCTCAGTATCGCTGCGGGGTGTAGGCGTGCTCGGCGACCAGGATTGAAAACGGACCTGGACTAGTAACAAGGTACATGGAAACAGGTACAGAAACCAGAGCAGATTGTGGCGTCCGAATAAATACACTTCAAATTTTTCAAAAGAGTTATTCATGCCTGCTTTCAATATCGTCAATCAAGTGGCCTCTAAACCAGTTGAATGCAGAAGACCAACATCAAACCCTTACAGATAATACACTCTACTTCTATACATGCATACCGTTTGACTGCACTCCTCGTGCATGCTCCGTTGGGCCCTCGCAACATCAGGTCGCGATAGGTATTCGCATTTGAGAAGCAGCTTTGCTCTACGCGTCAATTCAGGGCAGAATTAAAGTGGTTGAATTATGGCTAGTTTTAGTTAATGCGCTAAGTTATCCCTACACCGTAGAGTCCAGCTATGCTTTTATATCTAACGTACGGCGCACCGGGAGAAAAACTATAGAAAGAACATGTCAGAACGGATCGCGCGTTAGAATAGTCGGCTGATATGGGGCAGTCGCATAGGCTGAGTGAAGTGTGCGAAGAGCAGGTATACAGAACACTCAGTTGTTTGGTCTTTATATCTATGATCACGATCTCCTATACTTGTGGTAGATTCTGAACCCTCGTTGTTGTGCAAAGGGTTCCAAAACACCTCTGTGGGCTCGGCCGATCTGAATACAGAGCGCTATTCCGGTCTTATCTCAAGCCTTATAACACCCTGGTAGAGAGATGAGGTGTTGCAGCTCGTCGACGGCGCTTGCCACTTGTTGCAGCATCGTGAAGCCAAGTTCTTTGGCATCAGTAGCAAGACCTAAAACCCCGACAGCAACACCGCCGTCTAACAAAAGCACAAACGGGGAAAGCCAGACATCAAGTCCCCGCGATAGCATTCGAGAGAATGCTTTGGAGGTATCTCTAGTGTGGAATTTAAATCACGGCGAAGAGTAGAAACGCCCGCCCCTCTCAATCTTCAAGACCCATTATCCGCCAGTCCCTCCTCGCCCTCGAGATGATCACTTGAGTCAGGGTACATCGTCACTGGGATACAGGCTTCCCAGACGCCCCCTTTGACGTATGTGCTTTGCAGAGAGGCTTATGCCTCTCCCTCCAACCACGTGCTTGGCAGCCCCTACCACAATAGAAGGGTGCTTGACAGGCCGCGCAAGTGCTGAGTTGGTTTCGAGGAAGCATCCCTATTTTTGGACACTGGATGGTATGCATGATCTTCAGCTTTATATCTCACACTGCATAAATTCTCGTCTTGTCACTCACGTGCTCATTACTGCATAGCATATGTCCCTTCTCCGCGCCCCGGAGTCGCACATCCCGAGCCTCTCGAAGCGCGCCGATGTTCTCTCTCGTAGCAGCGGCGTCCAGATCTGGACCATCTCTCTCCCGTACCACTAGGGCCTCATGGAGGACCTCGTCAGCTTCTTCAAGTCTGCCCGCCCGGAGATACGCTTCTCCCAGCCCGTTGTGCGTAATAGCAACCTGGATAGATGATTCAGGGTATGCACGCAGCTTTATCTCTAACGCCTGGCTATGCAGTGAGATAGACTCCTCGAATCGGCCCAGCTGCATAGCCTGCGAGGCGGCGTTGGACTTGGAAACGGCAGTTGTGGTGGCCCTGAGGAGCGCCATGGCTGTCGCGTCATCCATATCGGGGGTGGCGATATTAGCGTGGAAAGCCATGGTGGTATGGCAGGTGGGACAGGCGATATGAAGGGCAGTACTGCGTAGCGTTGAAGGAGAGATTATCAGAAAAAATGAGGGTCCGGACGAGTCGAAATTATATCAGTCCTAATGGAATAGCGGGCGGTCTTATTTTCAAGACATGGCGGTGGAGTCTCGGTACGGGCCGTACCAAAATGCAAGCATTACAGAGAACTAAAACGAGTCGCGAATGGAATTCACGAACAACAAGTCAACTCGCACTTTAATCCGCCCCCTTGTACGAAGAGCGGTGAACATTCCGACGCAGGGTAGATCGGTAGAGATAATTAACGCCGGCGAGAATACCTAATTATCCCAACTCAGTATACGGGAATGCCCAATTATACTAACTGTTAGCTCTTCACGTCGATAATTGTTCTCTTCGAGATCGGGTACGGCCGTGGGTGGTCATCTCGTGATTGATTCTTGGCATGCAACCACGCCACAGTATGGGCTCTACCGTGGATAGTCGGAACGGTCACCGTGGCATTTGAAAATTCGCATAGCAGTAGTTGGACGTCAGAGTTTAATTAGTGAGTCTTCGATCATTTGAAACTTGATGATTAATCGATTTCGTACGTGTATTCGCCGCGTCCCCTTAATTACGCAGATTCACGAAGGTTGCGATGAACTAGCCCTTTTACATATTGCTTTATACCTAGGTAGGTAGTTTAGCTGACTTTCCTATTAAGTGTTCAATATTGCAATGACGAAATGAGTCCGCAAGTGATGTTAGAGCGTACTGCTGATTACTTTGGTACTGCTACTGTAAAGGCGCGATCCGACTTATACTTTAGTACAGGTCTCCTCAAACTCTCTCGTGTAGGCGTGACGAAGCATGAAAAGCAACCGTACCGCTTTTGCCATATTAATGCTACTAGGAAACGACTATGACAGACCTTTCAGCGCTCGTGAGTCTAAGTATACGATGTCAGTTCTCATTGTTGTACGTTCGTGATAACTCTCCCAGAATTACTAATAGCTTCTTGCCCAATTGAAAAGCTAGGTCCGCCAACAGCTCTGTTTTCTTCTTCGCACATATAACCGTCCCCCCTTCTATTGCGCACACTGCCGCGATAATTTCTCCGGCTCAGCAGACAAGGAATCAGGCAACCCGACGCTAGAACATGTGTATCTTCTTTGCTGAGTGGAACATCGACGGCATCAGATCCCTGTTATCGTCAAGACTTTGAAGCGCGGCTTGCATGTGAACAGGAAACATCTTCAGGACATCGGCATTAAGGCTCTTCTCTAGGCGGCTCGCCCACCTCTCGTAGAAAGTTTGAGCCATGCCTGCGCTGGCCATGGTCACGGCTAGTCCGCCGATCTGCTTCAGTGCATCGGTAATTGTGTCGATACCAGAGTCGGAGTCAGAGTTGGAGTCACTGTCGTTGTTTTTCTCCTCAGTATTCTCACCGCCGCTAGCGCCGAGACTGACAGAAGCAAAGGCTAAGCCTTGATTCGCTTTTTCTGTAAGCTTGGTGGCTAAGTCTTGCTCAACGTCGGTCTTTCAATTGTCAATAAAATATTAGTAAAGGGCTCTTGAACGCGCAACAATTCTTGTTGGTTGTGTATACTCGCTATGGAAAGATTCTGACATCCATCGTGCATAGCGAACTGCGACAGGTACGTACTATCAAGGGGTCAGTCATGACTTAGAATGGAACATCGAGTTGAAGGAGAGAAAAAAAAGGGGGTATACAGGACGACTCGCGAGATGAGATTTTCCCGAAAATGTACTAACCCTTGATATTACCCCAGTCCTTACTCTCTACGAGCTTCTGTATCAAGCTGCAGAGGCGGTACTTCTTTTGCATCATGTAATTTTCCCAATACTTCATGAGACCGAGTTCGGGTGAAGCGTTTCGGAAGTTAATCTCGTCAGTGGCGATGCGGTGGCCGTAAAAGTCGCCTCCGGAGCTGCCCATGTCAAGATGACAGAGGAACCACTTGGCTCCTGGCGCACCTGAGAAGCGAGCGAGAACCCATTCGCCAGCCACTAGCGACAATGCTGGTTCTTGAACGAACCTAATCATTCGACTCACTCGCTTGCCCTCTTGCTTAACCTCTTCGGACATCAGCTCGTCTTCTTCGTCGCTTTTACCTTCTTTATTCTTGCCCATCTCCATTATTGCTAGTCTTTTTTGCAGTCTGCTGGTCCCGCGACGCTTGAGTTCCGGTCTATTAGGGGCACCGGCAGCTGGCTTCCCTTTTGCAGCCTTGTCTTGGTTAACGTCGCTTATCTCATCGCCTTCTACTTCATCGTCGTCGTCGTTGGATTCCTGGTGTTTCAGAATCTTCGATTCTACAGCCTGTACGACTTCCAATTCTTTCTCAAGGATATTTTTTGGACAGGAGAAACTGACAAACACCATAGCGAAGCCCGTGGAAATGCTACACCACCCAGTAATCTTCTGAATTGGGCTGATAGCGTTTCTCACTTGCCGTCGGAGCTTGGCGGACTGGGGCATTGTGACGATGACTCGCTGAATATCAAACAGGCTCTCAATTCCAGAACTCTTCACCAGAATCGGGTTTGGCGAAATCATGGTTTCGACGTCGTCTGGTTCCATTCTAGGTCTGCTGAACTTGCGCTCGGGGATGTCGGCAAGGACGTTCCTTAGCTGATCTGGCAACTTCGATGCTTGTTCCGATGCAGCGGGGTCATCGTTTGTGGGGTCGACACTCTCGATACTTCGAATATATGAAAGCACTTGGGCATTCAGGACTTTTAGTTTCTCCTGCTCCAGCCTCTTCATCTCTTCGTTAATGCTTTCGGGGGCGGCGGGTGGCGGTGATTTTGGGCCAGCTAAGGCTGTGGGTATATCGTCCCCCTTGGGCGGTTCCGCGGATGACAAATTCCCTTTCCCAAAACTCTTTAACGATGGACCCTTAAGTCCACCAATACTCCGACTAGACAAAGCAGGTGGCGTCGCTGCTTCTGAACTTGTCTTTTTCGAGCCAAACTTCGGCGCCTTGAAAGACATGACGTCTTTTGGTAAAGAAGGAATCTTTACCTGGGATGAAAGAGAACTTAATGAGGAAGAGAGGGCGCCAAATGCCCCGGGGGAGGAAGGAGTATCTCCAGCACCGGTTGATATCCCTCCTGGCCCCTTTCCAACGCTTGATGTGGTTACGTCGAGTTTAGTTTCAATGTATTTGAGTATTTTACCCACATTTTGGATATGGGGCTTCAGATACTTGAATTCACGCCGTTTCATAATTCTAAGTATCTCTCTAATCCACTACGTTATTTGTAATTAGTAACCGAGCGTGTCGGGATACTAGAGCAATGATGCAATGAGATAACTGAGAGTAACTCACGAGTAACCGATCGTCCTTCAATTGGCGACGTTTGATGAAGTCAAGAACACCTAAAAGCATGCCTTGGATTTGCTCTTCAACATCGTTAGAATGTCAAGTCTGAAGACAGCTTGAGACAAGACGTACCAAAATCGTTCAAGCACTCATATCGTTCAATTTGCAGAAGCACCGCCAATCTTTTCTCGATCTCCTTTTTATGGGTTTCTTCATGACTGGGTGCGTACGCTTCTGGTAACGATGGGTATAGGCTTCTGCCACGCAGGGGGCTTCCGTATTGCTTTCCTGACCAGTTGAAAACGGATACATCATTTGATGTAATGACCACCTCGTCTAGGAGACGTGAAAGGGCTTTGGTAAGGCCCTCGGCCTTGAAAGTAGGAAAACGGACGCCAAGCATGCCCATTAGACCATAAGCACGATCAATCTCCTCGGTTGCATCTCTCGGGCACATGAGGGCCATTGACTTTGAGGTTGAGAAATTGCTTCTGACGAGACCACGTTGCCACATCCCGAGTTTCTGGACATTACCAAAGTCCGCAATGTAATTCCGGTCATCCATGATAGGTTGCTCTGTGAGGGTAACAATGCATTTTAGGAGAATTCCGATGACATGCCTTATTGTTGTAGGGTCTGAAGGCGGATATCCTTTAGCTGAGGCCTTCGCTATAGGTTTGAGAACATCTAAAATCTTCGCAACTAAGTTGTCGCTGGTGGTTTCCAAGCTCGAGGCAGTGACATTAACGGCCTGCGTTACCCACGCCCTTGCCGTGTAGAGGTCGATATCACCGCGAATACGAAAATCCATCGCATCCAGCATCGCGATAAGCCTTTGTGCCTGTCCAACAGCAGTTTCTACGGGTTCGAGGTGCCCCGACTAGTTTTATCATCAAGTTAGCTATCTTCAGTCAGGAAAAAAAAAGGGGAGGGGTTGTTCGGGATGAACAAGGGGCTTCAGAGGAGCATGCCTACTTCAACGGTTATTTGGTCTAACACATGTGCTAGTTCTTCTAGATGTTTTTCATCGTTAAGCAACCCTATAAATGGATTTCTGGTGTCCAGGTCGCTATAGAGCGATACAAAGGGGCACAAAGAGTACCAGTATCCCAATTTCTCAACAGGCCGGCTTAAGAACTCCCAAGAAGAGTTGACGAAGTAGGTCGTCCTACTCATAACGAGTTCTTGGAGTGTCCAAGCCCTTGTCGACCACTGGGGCTTGTATAGATGAATCTCATCGTACGTCGAAATGTTGCGTTCTGGTGTGACCTCGCCCAAGTCGAACTTATTCCAATCTTTTACCCACTCCCGGGCCTTGGGGCTGAATATTTCCCAATCGTCCAACCATTCCCGAGCAAAGTCCTTAGGACTGTCGAGGTGAACCAAGCAAAACTCAGCGTTCTTGTACCAATCGCCCATGGCAGATATGCTCCTGACATATTCGCCATCATCATCTTTGTCGATGCAACAAGTATCAATCCACACATATCGTTTCTGTGTCTTTGGAAAGCAATTACGGTTGAAGGCCTCCTTGCATCGCTCGATCGATTGCTCAATCTTGATCATTGATCTGCACAGGGTCACACAGTTGACAAGCTTGTCTAACGCATTGCGAATGTGCCCATACTGATTGAAGAACTGAATATTGCTTGCTTGACCCATTTTTGCGTTTCTGCATTCCTCGAGTATTCTTGCCGCCCTCTCTACTGCAGTCTCTGGGTGTTTTAGCTCCGAGTCTTTGATATCATCGCCAACGACTCTCTGTATGCTGCCTTCGTCTAGGCCAATATCCCCAAGCAGGTCACTGACGACGCCTGCCTCCATCTTTTGGTACTGCTGAGCCGCTATGGCATCAGAGAGGGCCTTTTTGGCCTTGTCTTCCCCTCCCTGGCCATTAGGTCCGTTTTCCGCTTCACGTACGTCTTTAAGTCGTCTGAGGAGCTCCTCAACAATTCTTCCATCATCAATTCCTTCAAGCTTGAGTTGTGCGTTAGAGTCCTGCACCAACTTTTTCACCTCATCTTCTTGTTCGACGAGTTCAGACCAACAACGTCTCTTTGTCGCATCGACGTCACTCAATCGCGTAACACTGACGACCGTCCCTGCTTCAATTGTTTTATTGAGCGCTGCAGACTTGGCCGCGGCGAAGTGCTTATAAGTCACTTCCGGAAACTTCCAGCTATGTGACAAGATACAGTATTGCCCCAATGTGCCAATTTCTGGTCGCGCGACTAGCTCTTTGGTGTCAAGATCAATCATGCGGTAAGGAAAGCGATTCTGTAAGCCGCCAGGATCAGCAATGGCCGACGAGTATGAAGGCGCCAACAGGTCAACGCTGTCGAACGCGGTGGAGGCAGCGACCGCTGAGTCCTCTTCTTCTGAGTCGGTCTCGAAGGTAGGCTTAAAGTCCGGCACAAACAACGAGTTTAATATTGTCCGAATCTTTTCAGGGTTCTGGCTAATGGCAACCTCAAATGCGGCCTTCGACTTGGCTATCGCATCGTCTTTTCGCGCCTTGACATAATCCATCCCTGCCGGTTCATGGAAATGGAGACAACCCGATCCGCACAGCCCGAAGAACCCGACAACCCAAGGTAAAAAGAGCTGGATAAGGAGGTTTTAACCTGTAGTGAACGCCAATTCGATACCTTTCAGTATCGCTCTGTAGAATGGCCGTGCCTGAACCAAGAGGGGGAAAGCAGGTGCCCACCGGACACGAGAACATGCAGATGCCGGTCAAGGTGATCAATGTGAAGCTACGGATCTTTATTTCAAGGTGGGCAGATGGTGCATGTAATTGTTAACATTTTGTCCAAAGTTGGATTCTTCCAAATGAGCGGTTTAATACACAAGTTACTGTTCAATATTAGGGCTAAGCTAGGTTGACGACAACAGTGTGCATGAGCTTTCCAAAAATAAAAATAATAATGAAGGGTATGTGCCTAGAAAACCATATCCATTGGATATCCGCTATGGGTGCGCCCACTTCGCCAGCACACGCCCCATGCATGTCAGAATATTAAATGCTCAAAAGGGACATTCAGCTCTAAACTGTGCAGGCTCAACCCTTGCAAGTCTTGCAGCTGGTCAATCATAGCACTTCGGGCGCTATTCGGATCTCTAGCGATCAACTCTGCCAAGTCCTCCGAGCGTTGGAGTGGATGCTCTTCGACAGGGCTCATGCGGAAAATGATTTATTGTGGTCATCTGCTCGCGAACACTTCGTCTCCCAGCTTGGACAACTTAAGTCAGAAACCGCCTCGCAAATAACCACGGAGAATTATGGCATCATACCACCGCGTTCTGAGGGTATTTGATAGATCCATACAAGATAAGTCGCTGGAGTGCAATTAGTATGTAATTGCTTCGGTTACCCGCGCGTTCAATTTAATTCATTTATCACATTTATTATCGCTTCAAATCGCTGAGACAAAGATAGTGACATCCACCCATGGGAGATCTTGATTAATGGCGAACGGTGGGAGGGCAAAATCCGCCTAATCGGCTTCGTTGACGTCTTTTTTCTCATGTGCTATTCGGCAGAGGCCCGGTTTGAGAAAGGCATCATCGTGTACAGTAAGTCTATTTTCTTCACTCAAGTGATCATGCACTTTCCCATATTACTATTACCCGGCTGTTCTATCCGTTGAGTCGATGAAATGCTGAATGCAGCCTGCTAGAGAACGACGACGCTATTCGGGATACTCTACAAAGGGCCAAGGTTCATCCAGAAAACATTGGCTTGAAGGTCCTCAACGAGAACGAGAGGGAGAGCAACCCGAACGGCAAGCTCCCCAATTCGTTTTATGTGCTCACCTTATTGATATCATGACACTGTAGTGCCTGAGAGGTACTTCAACTTTGCCAGTGACACGATAAACTACACTATCGAAAGTCTCGGGCACGAGGTTGGGCTAGGGTCCAAGTACCCGAAGTCCTCTCTTATTAGCTATAAGATTACCATGCTTAAGAGCAAGAACCCTGCAATGAAAAGTAAGTGAGCCCCTTTGGTTACCTATGTTCTCCATTGTACGTTACCCATCCGTGTCTCGAGCCGCCAAGCCAGTCGACCGTGAAGCTTATGTGCTGCCACAGAGCGCATCAGGCGGGGCATTACTCAGCACTCTCTTCTAGACCTCATCTATGACGCGATTCGCCTGGGCATTGTGTCGCACGCTGAGATGACCGCACAACTCCTCGCTACCTTGTATACCGGAAATACAATGGACGACACTATGCGTAAATACGTTGACTTACTCGCAGCATCGAGCCAACCAGGCGGGGTTGCATTATCAAGCGAGGGAGCGTAGTGAGTCCTAACTGAAGTACATTAAAGTATGGGATCAGAGTGGCCAAGGAGATTATATATTTGTAGCAGATATACGGCTATAGACTTTGTGTGTACCTGTTAAACTCCATTGGCAGTTGGCCTTTACTATGACTAGCCTCAAGTCTTTAAAAAAATCCTGATTTGCACTTTAACCTAAAATAAAAATAATACCGAAAGGTCCTCGGGTTATCTGGGAGGAACCTTCGGCGGTGCAATTTTACTTTATTTTTATTTTTTGTAGGAGCTATTACAAATACCGCGAGATTCGCCAAAGAAAGGAGGACCTTTGATACTTATCTTGGATTAGCCGGTTATTGTTATTCATCTTCGTGAGGTTTGGGCTTCGGGGGATATACTGGGCTTACTACAATACGCATATCATATCAACCTGTCTAAGAAACTCTTGAAACTCCATACGCCCATCTATCCACGCGCCGAGACGCGTTCTCCCTCTTGCTATTATACATATTGCGCAATCTTAGCAAGTATATCCAGACTCGCCACTGGCTTCTGAAGCAAAGGGGACGCAAACACTGCATCACATTTCCTGTAAGTCACACACCTTACTTAACGTTAACTTACTGGTAGCCTTCCTACAATCCTCGTTATGGCAACTGATAATATGTCTACTCATAACATATTTGCTGGCAACATATCGGCTCACAATACGTCGTTTCACACCATGAGCCCTAATAGCGGCTGCCTCCTCAACATGTATATACAACCCAATGACAGAGGCGATCTGGAATATCATGGTCTTCCAACGTTGCTCTCAAGTCGAGGTGAGTCTCTTGCTATCATCTCCACCCTCCCGCCGGGCGCCGAGGTTCACTATACGGTGTCAGGAACCCTGTATATGGTAGGCAAAGACTCTTGTTGTTGCACAAAGATCACGAAACCTATCTCCGTGGCTTCGTGGATGCTATCTAGCTATATACAAGGAGTCTCTTTGTCTATATGTTGCTCGTGACATACGGTGATGCTGCCAAGAAATCCATAGCGCAGCCAAACGCCAACCCCGGAGCTCGCGAAGTCGTTAATAGAAAGCAGATCAACGCTGCGAGACAAGAAGTTGCGCGATTCAAAGAGAGACTTGGAATTCTAGGCAAGGTCGCTAAGAAAGATATCATCAAAACGCAGTTCCGCGACCGATTCTACGAGTGTCACTGCTATCGGATTGACACGCTCAATTACATGATCCATGTCGGCGAGAGCATCATGTTTGCTCCAGAGAACCGAGTGCTGCTGAGGCAGCTAGAAGCTCGTCAATTTTACGATCCGCCTCCCCCGTACACACCTTAAAGGGAGAGAAAATACCATGAACAGCTACCGAAACTTCGCTAAGTTGCATAACCTAGGTGCTCAAGTGCATACGAAAGATGTGCACGGAAGATGACTGTCGCAAAGGTCACAGAAGCTTGGGGCCAAAAAGGATCGGATCAGATGATTGCGAAAGTAGTGTGAGAGTTGTTAGAAGGGTATACACTTGCGCGATCGGCCCAGGTGAGAGGAATAACACAATTTGGCCAATTTTGAGGAACTACAATACGCTCCGCATGATCGGGCTCATATCAGATGCAGACATTCCTTCATGTCCCGGGGTAGCAGGAGTACATAAAAAAGCTCTTTAGTGTAGCAGCTTTTTTTCCTTTCTGAAGGAGCTGAATTTGACATACATCTATCAAAGACTGAAACCCATTACCTGCGATGTTTGCTGCTGCTGAATAAATTGGGCAAGTGAAAAGCTGAGCTGGAAAACACTCACAATCAACCTAATTTTATCTAATGTGACGCACCTGCGCGTCAGGAACTCCTCAGCGTCCAGCCCTGTCTCACCAGTCTGCCAAGACTCGCTTTTCACTATGAATATCATGTTACGCGGGATCACGCTGGGGACTGGCACGCACATGACCAAGGCAACGTTTGATAATCCAACATAGTTAGGGGTTACTTGGGCGAGAACTACATGGTACTGCTACGTGTCGAACAGAAAGGAGTATGACTTGGATAGTCTATTCTGGGCCAATGCGGTAGTAAGCTCCGATGCAAGCTCAACGCCGGCAGCAGATGGGCAACTTTCCCGGATAGCATGGCTTATTATAGATGCCTACCTAATGCTGTAATTATGCACATCTATACCTAAGTACTTAAGTATTCATTGATATTGTCTAGTACCAACATGCACAAGGGCCAGCAGCCCGGGCTTTGGGCTAGTACTTGGATTACCT
This sequence comes from Xylaria acuta, assembly GCA_022495125.1. Classification (NCBI taxonomy): domain Eukaryota; kingdom Fungi; phylum Ascomycota; class Sordariomycetes; order Xylariales; family Xylariaceae; genus Xylaria; species Xylaria acuta. Next base: position 98,466 of record MU383112.1, read on the forward strand.
TGCCAACGATTTGCATAAAGGAAAGTCTAAAGCACAAAGGAATCAGCACAGAGGACGTAAGAATACATCGTCTTTCAACTCAGTACAAGGGGTAATTATAAGAAACCTCCTTTGGCCCGGGATAGCTTATTTCCCCACCCCCTAATCAGCGCTGTGGAGAGGTCGATAGGACTCGAGCATATACGAAGCACTTATAAACCATGTACAGAACGTACGTTGTTGCGAACAGCTCTCTCCCTGTGGCTGACCAGCTTACCAACCACACTCGACCGAACGTATGAGCAATATGGGAAATCATCCTCGTAGATATAGCTATGTGAAAGAAGACGGCGCTTACCCCAGGCTGCAGCAATAGTGCCATCGGGACCGCCATGGTTAAAATTCCCCGCGGGGGGGACTACTTTGTATTTGCAACAATGCGTAACATCACCAGAGCGGGAACGCTGGAAGATGTCATAAACCTCGACATTCTGGAGCTTGATGTGGCGTTCGAGGATCCTATCGTGCAGTGCGCCGAGCAGGTCAAAGAGCGGACCGGTGATTCGCTCGGCCTCCTTGTCAACAATGCCTTGCGCGTTGCGCTCGAGCCGCCTGGCGTACGGGCACTAATGGTGCTGATCGGTGCCGTTGGCACGTCCATCTTTACCAATTCACACCCGGAGGCGCTCAAGACGCCCCCAAACTCGCTACGAACCTATCCAGCAATTCTGCGTAGATGCATGTGAAGGAAAGAAGCAGCCCAAAATGGAGCATGTCAACGTAACCGCCCAGCACTTGATGAACGACATCCTTGGCGGTACGAAAAGTTTCATAGTTGGTGGCTGCCGATTTAGGCACCAGACACGATCAACAATGGGGCCAGGGGCATGACAGAGCTCCGGCGCCACTAGACAAAGCGATAGATTGCTTAGGGAAGCGCGATGTTTCGTAATAGCAGACCACACGCCTGTCTCGCCTTCTTAATTATCACGTCAGATTAATTGACTGGAATGTAGAACAGCGAATCTCTCTGCCAGATGGTAGAAGTGAAAAAAACTCGAGATTATCTGCTATTAAAACAAGACAACGTACAGAACTAAAAGTGTCGGTTTACGCAACCACTTTAAAACAGCCGACGATAATAAGGGACCAAAAGTGTTACCAGATAGTCCTGTGACACGCGTTAGCATCTTGCACTTAAATTCCTATAAACAATATGCCAACCTTACGGCAATATGCATTTTAAATCTACCTAGTTAGCTCTCCGTGCCCCCATACAGCCTGAGAACGTAATGATTCAGCAGTAGCAAGCTTAAGAGAATGAGTATTATGTTGCATAAGGCCCCGGCCGGTTCTCCAGTAGCCCCATTTGTTGATTGTTGCCCTTGAACTTAAAGTACATGTTCAGATCATTACCTACCTACATGTGGTATGTACACGTAGGTTATATAAATACTTACCCAGGCACTTACATTAAAATGTTGCTGACATTGGTACCTTGATACCTACTTCTGTACGTTTTGCCTACGTTAGAAGAGGAATGTGTAGCATATACCGAGACGAGGATTTCGGTCTGGATTACGTAGGTCTAAACCAACCCCACGAGTTGGCCAGTTTGGATGATCCACTAACTTGTCTACTCAACACGAACTGTTCAAACGTTAGTAGCCACACCTAATCAGTTCTTTTTGGGCTATGTTATTGCTGTCTAACATGACAATCTAATTGTCTCACTCCACTGGGGTGTACCCTGCTACTTCTGGCTCACTGCTTCACTTGTACTGGCCTTTCCAGGTTCCAGGGGGACGGATAAGTAGATCACTGGCGATGTATATCTGTTCGCCATACTGTGTTCCCCTTAACCCCAGCAGCATCGATACGACCGGAAAGCGGCAACAGAACGCTCATGTGGACATATCAATATGCCGCCTGCGACAAAAGAATTAGTGCTGATGCAATACATCATCCTCCAGCCCACCAGATTGTATGTACCGGATCCCGGGCTTCCAAGTAACAGACATTATCAAGCAAACGCCATGATATATAGCGTCTAAATGGATGCATACTCCTCCTCGATGCAGCCACACCGGCACGTCTTGCAGTATCATGACATGTCGGTGTGAAAGGAGGACTTCATCGATCAGCTAGAGGGCCTAGGAGATTCTTCACAGATAGGGATCAACTCATTGCTTTTTCAGAATTTGCCGCATGACCATTACAGATGCATCAAACCATTGCGTGTGGGATCGGGAATGACTAGTCGCATTGCGCGACAACATTGATTACTGATGAGGCAGTTTCCCCGTAGGGTGTGGCAATTCATTCCTACGGATACCTTTGTCCCGTGTGCGACCAGCGGGATCTCGATTTGCCGAGCTGTTGTGACAGTGGTTATGCACGTCCCTTACAAGAGGACAGTCTGGTTGAACAAATTGGCCCCCCCTATCCCCCCTATCCCCCTTATCCCTAGAGCGGTGCGACAGACCCTCAGCACACGGCTCTCTCTGAAGATCTACTGAGCACTGATGAAAGCCTGTTGTCTCCTGCATTTGTTCTCTCCTCAAGCAAATCAAGAGCAGATGAAGGCTGTTTCGTAATATGTCGTTCTGCTCGAGCCATCCACTTCCACTGAGAATGGGACCATGGCCCTATTATTCTTCTCTTATCCTGTACATCTTGATCAAGTTTCCGTCCGGTAATTGTGGAAATTTAACAGTTTCCAGCACCAGTCTGTTCTCCGCCCCACTGGTTCTGGAAATTTTCGTGGAGTAACAATATTCGAGCGTTATGCTATCACATTGTAGACAGAATCATATGATTTCTTACCCGGAGTAGGTAGCCAAAAAGGATCTCGAAATGTCTTACCTCTACAGCATGTTCACTACTACGACTCCGTGGATAGCTGCAGGAGCTCAGGAACCTAGAAAACGAAGGAAATCCAAGGCCTTAATTAAAATGTTATACTGGAATGCGATTACGCAAAAGCTGCAGGCAATTTGTAATGGGGTCAGCCACCAACGCGTGACGCATCCTGAACTTGTTGACGTGATACTCCTATAGTCACCACCAATAATAATATTGTACTATAACGCCGATAAAATACCGAGAACTTCTCGACGAAACGCTGTCTGTATACGCCTATGAAAGTTCGCTTATTCCACTCGCATTTTGCCGAAATTAGATCCAGCTTAGCCACGTAAATTGTGTACAAGCAGCCGACCTAATGCTGACTCTTTCCCCTCTGCTTGCCATAGTCCCAAAATTTGCACCTCCGGAGTCATCATGATATCGCCCTAGACACAATTATCATCATTCTATGACGACCTGAGTTCCTACCAGCAACGTGGAAAAACCATATCTACTGTCTTTCCACAACATTGGCCTCATTCTCACTAAATCGTAGAAGGCGAGGACCAATTCTCCCAGGCAACATATCAAGTTTGATAGGCTGAAGGCATTGTATCAGAATCGAATCTATAGTAGGAAGTACTGCCAACATGCCAGCCTAGTGGGGCTAATTTAGGTGGGTCACCTGGCAATATCAACTCATCAAGTTACCAACCGTTTTCTGAGCAACACTACCTTGCCTCTGATCACAATGGAAATAATCAATATTAGTCCATATTACATCGAGGCATCGAATCACCGAAGCGAGAGAAACACATGGGTCGATCTGCTCTTCTGCGTCTGGGACTCTTCTCAGCCCGCCGCTTTTCCGATTCATCGAACCAGCCACAGATCTTAAGCCGATTAAACCATCGCTTATACCAGCCATACAGCAAACTGGCTGTGGTCGATACCTCGGAGCTACAGTCGACCATCACCGCTTCTACGATTCCCTCTGACACCGCCACGAAGCGATGCCAACCTCCAATCTACTCGAAGACGCAATTTTAGTCAGAGTAATGTATTCGGCAAAAATGGGTAGTGGGAGGACGTTTGTGTGGATGATGTCTGCATATCAAACTATGAGATTCTTCTCCACTATCTTGACCAAAGAGTGCTACCAAATAACTTCTAGCCCTCTAAAGTCATCCCCGAGAATGAGGCTGGGCTCGAGCTTATCGTTAGTTCAAACCGCTGAAATCATCTTCTTTACAGACTTGACCGGCAATCGGGGAATGGAATTTCAATGGCCCTGGCTGAGTTCGTAAGGAGCCTCGTTGGAGCAAGTGCGAATATTTCCTCTCTTAGTCCATCAAATTACCTAACGTTCTCCAGCCCAGAGTATGCGATCGAGGAGGGGTGCTAGAAGACATAGGGAACCATACGTCTTTACCGAGGCATCGACAAAGTCCACGCACCTAATTCGGTATCAGTGTTGATATTACTACTGGTTTATTTCCATCCCTGGTGCGAACCTCAGCAAAGCGAACCATATAGGGACCAACTCAGGTTCGTTACGCGCATCAGTTCCAATCGTGGAATAAAATCGTGCGGCGAATACGGCGAGTGGCCCTCGAGAACAAGAATGCCTCCGAGGTTTGTACTCTAACCGTGATGTATCAGTGTTGATCTGGCGAGGTTGAATATGGAACTAACCTAATACGCACAGTTACACTGCCACGAATACGAATTTCGATACCCTCCGATGTAGTTGATCGTACGAAAGCGGCTCGGCCTCGTGCACAAGCACTGCAGGGACTGCCTACAGGAGGTACAAAGACTCGTCGGCGAAGGAGAATGGTTCTGATCAGTCGTTAGCTAGCGACATGATTAATTCGCTTACCTCTAGAAATTGGTGGATTGAATACGACTCACTGGAGACCGCCTGGACGAAGAAAGACTGGACGAAGGCCCTGGTTGAATTTGCATTGTAGCCGGAAAGAGAACAAACCTGGAATCTCGTTGCTAGCAGTCCTGCACCCCTTTCCAAACCCAAAGTTGATTGTCGACAACAACCACCTCCCTCGATGTACCCCGGTGTGGATACGGGCTTGCATGATTCTCTAAACTAAGATCACTATCATTTCGCTGCTGTCACGACCACAATTGAACTCAGGGTGTGTATTATTTCAATTACCCATACCAGAGGTGTAACGAACTCGCCGCATCACCCGAAGTATGCAGTCACCACCGCTGACGACCACCAGTACCAACAGCCCATAGTCCCATTTCAGCTTCGGCCATTCTTCAGCCAGCGGAACAATCATACCAATAACCTTACCTTCTTATCTCCACCCCGGCAGGATGAGAAAACCGAGATAACTCCAACCTTACAGACGTTCTTCTTCATCTTCTCGATCGCAACCGAGAAACCGAGCGCCCTAGATAGGGCCAATTCGCCAGTCCAACTATGGCAGAACCTGCCGCATATTTTGCAAGTGACCCTGCCCATCGGACGCTGAGGGTGATGGGGCCGGCTTTCCCGATCCGGCCAACTCCAACCTGACCCACACCGTCACGGTACTCCAACTAGCAGTGAACCCCGCGAATGCATTGCGCGGCCCAAACTCACCCCCCAAGCCTCGGAGCTAGAGCCAGAGCCCGGCCCCGACGAATCTCCACCAGGCCCGAACCGGGACATGAAGGACGTGTGCCGTTACGGCCATGGGCAAAAGTTTAGCCACGCGTTTATATCAAGCATTTTTTCTCCTGGACTGTTGATTACCAAGAGAACAAATTTTTTTCGGATTCGTTACTTTCTCTAAGTGCTTCTCTTCATCTTTAAATACCGGGGTCCTGTTTTGAAGTCGGAACATGTGACAAGGGCTTGATCTCAAGGGCTTGGAACAAGGGTTCGTATTCAGCTAATAATTCTCTTTGGGTCTAAAGGAGTCTATGCTTCTTTTTTCCTGTCCCCAATGTAACCTCGTTTCTATCCCTCTATTTATACACAGGTCCTTGGCAAATATTTTCCATCACCCCTCTTGTTGGGCTCCGATTCTAGGCTTCATTGCAGAGGCTGCGATAGTCGCCGACCGATAACTGGTTCGAGGCTGAGACATGTGGCTTGACAGGTCTTGACGGGTCATGGCGGTCCTTGCCGTGTGACAGAACGTCTACTGCGAAGAATATCTCCACGAAAACTTAATGTGGCGGAGTTTACAGAGAACCCCGTATTTCTAGCTCGACGGGACGAGCTGCAAATATGCTGGAACGTTTGTGAAGGAATCTTTTGGGGAATCAGATATACAAGAATGTCTTGTAACTTGGAAAATCCAAGTGATTGATCATAAGTGGTTCTACAGACTTGCAGGTGCCCCACCGCACAACTTCACCTCTGCAACGCACACTTCTCGAGGCACAATCGGATCGGTTACACCTCGCGATTCACTTACCCACCTCCTTAATCCAGTAGATAGCTAGACAGGTAGATTTTTTTTTTTTTAAGCTTTGGGCAGTCTTAGGCTAGTCTACGAAGCTCAATCGCAACACATACATATCGCGGATCCTCGTTCTCGACGCGTAGACTAGCCTGCCTCGGCTCACGCTCCCCCAATACAAGTACCTATCTCTAAAACCGAGTGCCCTAAAGTGTGCTATAGAACATTGTTTCAAAAGAGTTGCGGGGGATTTAGTATCAAATATAGGTAGTAATTATTATTTGGTACTCTCTGGCCTAAGAAACGGATCTATCCCACTACTGGACCTGTGTCGCGAGATAGCAAGAGGTTATTGAATACAACACATATCTCTACGGAGCGCGTAATTTTAAATGTTGAATGATGAAATTGTGTTTAGCAAGGCCTGCCCGCTTCACCTAAGCCCAGGCGCATCAATGACTAAAACACTCAGTTGATCGAAGCTTCGCATCAGCGCCGTAAGGCCACTTCCGACAACGACTGGCCGATCATGCCAGGTTCACTAAGCAAGAGGCTCAAATCCATTGTATTGCACAGGTTAATATAATATAGACAACAGGGCCAGGAGACATTCATGTAATTTATCCAACTGAGAGGTCGCAAAATTAATTATTGTTATGCTATTATTCCGAATGTGGGACTATTAGGTACCCAGTCGTAATCATGCGATGTGTCGTTACGTGCGTCATGTATGTATACAATGCTTTAGTGGTTTCTCCCCGGTCCGTCGTCCGGTCCAATGTCTATATGCCCGGTAATCCAATTACCGCCCTCAATGCCGGTATCCATCTCGGGAGAATATAGACTGCGTACACAGCCATGGAAGCGACAAGTAGCCCAGTAAGCTGTGAAGAAAGTTAGTAACCGTAAACGGACCGTCGATGAGGGAAAGCCGACCTTCTCAAACCACGTATGGAAGTAGACAGCGGTCATAAGCAGCATCCAGAGCGACAATCCCACAACACCCAACACAAACTTGCCACCAAGGCCCAAATGCCTCTCATGTGCCGCCGCCGTACGGTCAGACTCGACACCAGCGCCCTTGACGGCTCCATCGCCCATAACGACAGCCCGGTCATCCCCGCTGCCTATGATTTTCGCGCCCGCTCTCAGGATGACCCAGACGACCTCTTGGACAAGGAAGCAGCTTCCAAGAACAAGCAGGAACACGTGTCCGGAGATATCATGCCCGCCGCTCCAATTCCCACCAGCCGTGCGACACGCCACGGCGGTGACAAACTCCTTCTGGTCGGCCGTGCCCGCCGACACAGCGTCGTAGGCGACCTCGCACCTGCCACCGGTGAACCTGAACCCGCGATCGATGAGGGGCGGACCAAAGCACCACTGCGTGACGAGGATCCACCAGCCGGTCACGAGCGCCCAGCGGGCGGCGGCCCTGGCGGCCATGCGGCGGTTCTGGAGCGCGGGGTGCGTGGCGACAAAGGCGACGAAGGCGACCGTGATCCACAGCCACCCGCGCTTGACGAAGAGGACGTTGAACAGATTGTCTTTGCGCGCGAAGTACGATGGCGCGTGGGCCTGGACGTGGGACTGCCTCGCGGCATCGTAGGGCGCCGCGCGGGTTTCGGGGGACAGCACCGAGAACAGCGTGCCGAAGACCAGGATGACAGGGTACGCGGCGAGGAGGAGGGTTTCGAGGGGCGTGGGCAGGAACGGTGAGCTGCGTGTAGTCGGGTGTGTCGTCGCTGGCCCGCTGGCTGGCATAGAGTATGCGCCATTGCTGCCGCTGCCGTCGGCCATCTTGGGTTCTCGTGATCTGAGGGCGCCGCGGTCTTCAGCCATCACTGCCGAGGCTCTAGAAGCATGAAGTATGAAAATACGTACAAGGATTACGAGGGGAGCGGACAAGAAAGAGATTGAATGAGAAGAAGCAGGAGAAGTACGCCGTTCAAGTTATGTACGATGCAATGAAGATTTGGGAAAAGCATCGAGAGGCCGAGGTTGTCAACAGGGATGTTCCCAGCATGACAGTTCAAAACTCTTCGAATTGACTCTTGTGAAAAAGGGACCGCCCGATGACGTTAACTGACGGGAGCTGCTGCTAGGTACCCAAGGTACCCAAGGTACCCAGCAAAGGGGCGCCACATGGTGGGGTGATCAATTTACCCACTTAGCAAAGGAACGCCACTTCAAGTGTGGCTTAGCATGCTCCTAACGTATTATGTCTCTGGTCTACAGTACATCACCGGAGGATACTTCTACTTTCTTAGGTACATAAGGTAGGTAATCACGAATAGGCAATAGGTTGTTTGTACAATACAAGTGTATTGGGTTATTTCTCCAATGCGTCTAGAAGCGAACTAAAGCGGTCAACGCACTAGCACCTTGTGACGAACAAGGATCTGGTATCTCGCGGTGCCAGGGGAAAAGCATTGCGCAAATCTAAACTTAACTCCATGACGCCGAGGCCAACACCACCGAATCATCATACATTTCTCGAGAACTGTCCGATAGCCAATGCCTCGAAGGCCAGTGAAGAAGTGAATTGCGAATGTACGAAGGTGAACAAATGGCTTACCTACGCAAACAAGGATATATAACAAAGGTGAATAGGGCGAGATGAGGACCATGCCTTAAGCACAAGACGACGTCGTGGGTGCTACCGTCAATAACACAGTCCATGGCATGGTGCCCTCAGCCAAAGGCGTGATGTGCACCACTGTTGTCTCGATGCAAGGTGTGGGTGTAGCGATGACAGTGAACACCGTCACAACAACTGCACTTGATGGCGTCTTCGTACCTATGTGGCTTGTACTGGTTATCCCTTCCTAGGGTGTTTGACAAGTACCGACAGCTGTCACTGTCTCAGTGACTGTGACGGTTACTGGGGAGTCGTCACCACCAGCACCGCCACCTGAGCCTGAAGTCGGCACCACACTGGTAGTAAGGACCTCGGATGGCTGAGAGTTGCCATCTCCCGATCCATCCGAACCACCCGAACTTAGAGGTGACGACGGAATAGAAAGGGTTGTTTCCGAAGGCACCGAACCCCCAGGAGTTGTGTGAGTCATACCTCCCCCAGGTTGACCGTATCCGCCTGTAGGGGACGCGGGTTGAGAGGTCGGTGTCTGAGTCGGGTCGCCGCCGACACCACTGCTCGATGGGCTAAGGTCTGAGCCTGATCCCGATCCCGATCCCGAACCGCTCCCAGATCCAGATCCACTACCTGCAGTCCCACTAGGCAAATGCGATGAGGTTGTAAGCGAGGTGGTAGGGACTGGCAAGGAGCTACTGGAATTAGAACCAGATCCATAACCGGGTCCGGAGCCGCCGGAGTTGCCGTTCTCATACTTCGCGATAGCAGCACAGAATGTATTGCGGTTATCCTTGTCTAGTGCGACAGCTTTGGAATCGACTGTAAGCATGTTCACAGAAGCCTTGGTGCTAATACCGTACATATGAACTTGAGAATTCTCGATGCTTATCATGTTATCTTGGCAGTTCTGGCCGTCGACGCATTCCTGAGCGTAATTGTTGAAGAAGCTGTACATGCCCGCGCCAAGGACAAATACATCTGAAGAATTCGTGATCCGCATACCCCAAGTTCGCGCGCACTTGTCGGATGAGCCATCGCATGTTTCTTTGAACTCTGGGTCGAAGTAGCCTTCAAGTAGCGTCACACCCTGAGTCGCGTCGGGGTTGCCTTGCATATAGGCAGTTTCGGTCTGGGCAAGGCCAATGAAAGTGTTCTTGGCGTTGGAAATTTGGTAGTTATACAGAACACTATGCTCAGACGCAGTTCCCCATAGCCAAACCGGGTTCTGGGATTCGATCAAAACGCCACGGCCATTGTAGATATTGATCTGGTTATGGTCTTCGCGATCGAGTTCATGGTCAGCAACCCAGAACCAACAGTTCTCGATGTAAGCCGAAGCGGTCTTGGTAAGGTGGAGCATTAAAAAGGTGCCCTTGCACTTGTCGTCGACTGATGTGGTGGCATTAGGATTCTTGCTGCAAAGATCAGACTGGAGCTCAGTTCCGGCTGTGCCACCAACACGGAAATGAACGTCCCACATGCCTGCAGCACCGTTCTCTGATCCGGCCAGGTTCCACTGCATAAGGATTGCACCAGGAAGCGCACCTTTAGTCTCGATGATCAGGTCAGACATCTCGACATTGCCGATATCACCAGGCTTGCCGACTTCAAAGACGGCGGCGGGTTTGCCGGCATCTTCAAACTTTTTACCAGTGGCCATAAGAAGGGGCCACATCTCTCCAGTAATTTTAATGTTCTTGGGAATATGTATGGTATCGGAGATAAGGTATGCACCGTGGTCGAAGTAGACAACATCATTGTCCTTCGCGCTGTCGAAAACCTTTTGGATTGCAGCGGTATCGTCTGTCTTGCCATCGCCTGCAGCTCCAGCTGACTTGACACTGATGAAGTGGCTGCCCGCGACAGCTTCGTACTGAGGTTTAGTGCGTGTGAAAACTTTTCCATCGCCGGCCAGAAGAACATCAGGTTTTTGTATTTTGCTTTGGGCCGTCTGGATTGCTTTGCCTTTTCCACTGCTGTAATCTTTACCCTGGACCCAACCATCTATGACCTTGTTCCCCTCCAGTAAAGCGCTTCCGTCCTTTGCGTACTGGACGGCAACCGGAACGCCCTCGCGCATGTCAACATTGTCTAGAATGAGAGTGTTGTTGGTGTATTGTTGATTTGGCTTGTAGAGGGTGCTAATACCGACAGGAACATTCGAGATCTTACTGTCGAGAAGTAGCAATGATCCGACCTTGATCATATCATAGCTGTCACTAGTCATGTTGATACCAACCTGGCCACCATTGATGGTCACTCCTTGCAACAACCAAAGCCAGTCCCAGATCATATGGATAGCGGTATTGCAGTTGTTAAAGGTAAGGTTGCGAGTAGTGTACTGTTGGCTACCAATATCAGCGCCGATGCCGCCACCGTTGAATGTGAGGTCTGCCATAAAGCCTCCGGATCCATTCTCGATGAAAAGCCCTTTCTGATAGTTGTCGGAGCTAGCGGGGCTCATGTTGATGACGATGTTCTGCAAACTGGTGGCCTGGGCTACCTGCCAGTGTATTCCAGCGCTCGCTTTGCCAATACCAGTTGGCATTTCCGTCATATCGATGATGAAGTTGCGAACCTGACGGAAGAAGTTGTTTTGATTGATGTACCAATTGGGCGCTGGATCCTGGCCTGTGGTATAGTCATACGGGTTTGCATCGATCACGCCCATACCAGCGAAATCAGCAGATCCCTTGATAGTAGGTATGTTCAGGGCATCGCCCACAAATTGTGTGTAGTACGTCTGGACGATGGGTTTTTTGACTAGGTAGGTACCAGAAGGGAAGTATACGATGGCGGGATGAGTAGTACGGGAGTCGCACTTGTCGATACATCGACCAGGACCGTCTGTGACCGCCTTGTTGATGGCATCCGTGTCGTCGGTTGCACCATCCCCCTTCGCACCATAGTCTTTTACGTTGCGGAATACCTTGTAATTAGGCTCGGTGGCGAAAGCAGCGACACCCTGGCGCTTGATCGTCGAGAACCAGTATTGGGAACCGACTGCATCTTCTCGTTGCTGCAAAACATCACCAGAAGCGGCCGCAGTCCCTTGAGTAGCAAGCTGCAGCACCGCTGCAGCCGCCACGAAAGTCTTGAAAAGACCCATGTTGATGCTAGAACCAGCTAACAAATGTATTGAAACGAAAATGAAGGTAGTAATGACTGAAGGCTATGGGTTGAATTAGTACGGTCGCTCGTCCAGCAATAACCGTGCATGGGTGCGTGGGTGCGAGGATGCGTCGTTGAGGGGGAAATGAGAGAAAACTGAATAGAACTGTTGATAAAGAGTGTCTTGGGTATATTGAATAATTAAAGGCGCATCGACGAAGCAGAATATATACGATGCAAAAATGCGTAACGGGGACAATCGTGGATTGAAGAGGAATATGTAAAGAGGTTCGTAGAGAGAGAAGGGAGAGGGTATGAAAGTGGAAGTTCCACAAGCGCTGAACCAAGGTGTTTCTCTCTTTGTGGTACTCGTGGGATTGGCTGCTGTTATTCCTGGGCTGTGGGGATTGTGCAAGAAAGCGCTGGAAAGGCGGTAAAAGCAAAACGAGAAGAAAAAGAAATTTGCGACTAAGAGCCATTCAAAGGTTCATGTGCGCCATAGAACGTATGATTGGGAGAGGATCTTCGAAGCAAACAAGAGGATTTCGAGTTGTGCAAAGGGAGTCTGAGTGCTCACATTGTTGATTGTTTTAGGATGCAACGGCCGGTGACAAGGACACCCAGCCTCTATCAATCAAGATTCGACTGCCGGCGGTCCGCTTTCTCTTCCTGCGGCAGAAGGGAAGGACGAAGAAAGTAACGAACAGGTGCTGATACGAATGTAGGTTGGCATAGGTCTGTCCAGGTTGTAGGTAATAAGATGGCAGAGGCCAAAAGAGGGACCAAGAAGAAAAAGCGAATGTGTGCGTCCAGACGACAGGATATGTAAACAAGAATAAGGGGAGAACGGTAGCGGTGGTGATGCTGTTATTGATTGCGCGAAGACAAAGTCAACAAAATCAGATGCGTCGTCAAGGACGACTCAGCAGCGCAACGGGCAATGGAAAGAGGTAATTACATACAACGCGCCCCGATGCGATTCCACGACAATGCATTATATACAACAGTCCATTACTACTGTAGTACTACCAGTATTACCTTCCTACCACTACAATATCGGTAATTTCTTTCAACTCCGACATCTTAAGCGGGAGGCAGGGGAGGTGCAACTTGGGCCAATCACCAGGGGCAATCCACTGAATTCATCCAAGTCGCCTCACACAGATGTGTATTTGCCTACCTGCGCAATGTTAACCATATATTTATTACGGTAGCTCACTGTTCGATTGGACTGAAATTTTAGGGACCCAATGCACAAATGCACCGTGTTAGCGCTGCTTTGTCGTTCAACCCCCCCTGCGCCAACCACAAGAATTTAAGGACCAGCCGACCAGCCCATGCATGCGTGCCATGACGTGTTGGGAAATTTCCCAATGTGGATTTCGATTGGCTGCCAATTCACCCTGCCTCGGGCACAGTGCAGGTAGGTGTCCTACAGTACCAGTAAGCTACCTAGATATGTAGATACGTAGGTCCCCTTGCAACCTCAAGCTCTTGGCCCTGCCGCCGCGCGCTATGGTGGGCACCGGGCAGTATGTAAGCTGTAACGGCACTACATGGAGGCAAGGTCAGATACAGTACAGCACCAGAGATGGAAGCAGAGCAACCCCGAACGCTCCAGCGCAGCCATCTCGTCGAGCAGCAATATCCTTTCATAGGTAGGTATTCAATTCATATATCGATACGTTACAAGTGTTTGGGGAGCACACGATCATAATCCCACAAACTCAACTGACACGCTATCCCGTTCCTGCGTATGCTGTGCATGGGTGTTAGCCTTTTTGTGGGCGTATACCCGTCCAATGAGAACCTCATTCTAACCATGTAGAAACCGACTCTTCATTACAGTAGGTACAGAATACGGAATCCAAGTTGATGATTTTCTATAAGCATGTTATCTGTTACCTACGTACCTAATCTAGTACCTTATCATCTCATTCTTTGCAGTTCCATACTCTCCTAGTTCGAGCTATTTACATGTAGCAGTTGGAACTTATCGAGGTCCCTTGCTTTCGAACACATGAACCTTGAGGTTTGGGGCAAAAGGGAGTGTTTCAATATGTAGTGGGTATCAAAACTCAATTGGCTGGTGATGGGCGGGCGAGATTCTGCAGTGATGGATTGGCCAAGCACCGTTGCTCCCTGCACGCCCCAGCCGGACCCAAGTGTAGGGTACACTAACCTGACCCCGTTTCTTTGTCCCGCCTAACCCTCACTATGACGGTCCTTTTGGGCACATAATGACATGCGCATATGTTCCGTTCTACCGCCTATTTACAAGTGACTATTAGCTTTGATGTGGTTCAGAATTGTTAATGCCTACACGGGGCCTAAAGTGTTTGCTCAGAGGCGATCGATATTGGTTGTTGCCACCAGTAGAGGACCAAGTGAGATGGATGCTACCTAGTGCATCAAATCTACCATGTAGATCAGAACGCGACTCGGCTACGTACATGTAGGTGGACAGCTTCTTCCGACAATCCACAACAGAGGTTCGCTGAATACCACACTCATTTTCCGAGATGCGTCGTCTCAGGGGCGAGTTTCTCTCAGATTAATTCTTGTGCTCACCTTGGATTTGATGAAGGGCATTATTCAAGATCCCCCGAATGAAGGACCTACCTGATCAAAGTCGCAGCAACCAATCAGCCTTATCAGAGCCACTGAGCATGAAACATACTCATCACACGAGGTTAATGAACAGAGTAACGTCGCCCACATGCATCCGCAGATGCAAATCATCGGAATCCGTGTTGCAGCATTGTGTACAGTAGGTAGGTAGTGTACATGTGCGTTGTGTTCATGCTCTCGTACTCAACATAACGGTCCCTACCTTCAAACATTACATCACTACATACATGTAGGTACCTACATATGTACCTTGGGTAGGTAGCGTCTCCCGGGTCTGCCCCGGTACCTGAAATGGTGCGTTACCCAACATGGGCTGATGATATCACCAGCCCACTATACCTCTTGCACAACCACAACAACATCAATTCGCGTCTAAAGACAATAGCAGGAGTCGGAATTGACAGGATACCACTAGAAAGCGGTAGCTTTTTGCCCTCAGGGCATACCTGCCAGGGGTGAATTTCTTAAGAATCGGATACTTAAAGTAGGTATCCACGTAGATAGTACTTAGCGACTAACGTGTACCAAGTGTCGCCGTCAGCCGAAATCAGTTGGCAACGTCGCACCGGTACAGATCTATAGGTTATTCTACGAAAACAAGATTCCGCAGTCCCTCCGCTGTTGAAATAACCTTCCTAGCCTTAGATACACTGCGCAATATCAGACCAACGATGCGGTGCCAACCGTTCCGCTACCTTGTTAGGATACGGCAACCAAAATATTCTACTAAATATGCCACCGTCAATTGTTCCCCCAAATCTCCCAGCGTTGGTCAAGGAGGCTTTTGTGAAAGCGCAAGCCAATGGTGATCTGATCTACTACCCAACACAGGTTGCAATCCTGACAGTAGGGTCGCTTGCTGTAGGTACACATGACGAGGTCGGGGCCACAACATGTCTAACCGTTCGTTATTAGTTCCAGCTCCGCTATTCCCCCTCTCTCGCTCAAAAGCCCAAGCTACCGAAGCCGGTAGAGCCAAATGCGAGGCCCTTCAATCCCTTCGAAAATCCCTCACCCGCCCTGCTTGTTGCACAGCTTCCGCCCTCCCACAGGCTGGTCTTGAACAAGTTCGCCATCGTACCGGAGCACTTCATATTGGCGACCCGGGATTTCAAGCCTCAGACGCACCTTCTCGAGACTGGCGATGTTGACGCAGCATATGCTTGTATGGAAGCCTACCGCAGTGCAGGCGAAGAGTTGTTTGTCTTCTTCAACTCCGGAGACCACTCAGGTGCGAGCCAACCGCACAGACATCTCCAACTTCTACCCGTTGGACGCATGAAGGACGGCTTGGGGAACACCGAGCATGGAGGAGAATGGGGTGTACTTGCAGATAAAGTGTGTGGCAGGGAGAAGGCGGTACCATTTGCCGTCTTCACATCTCCCATTAGCGCGGACATGAATGCTAACGAGAGGCATCTTACATATCTGTCACTGTACAAGCGCGCGGCTCGTGCGGCTATGGTCAATGTAGAGCCGGTCGAGGAAGGTGAGGCGCAAATAAGCTATAATTTTGCCATGACGAGCACCTGCATGGCTCTCTGCCCGCGAACCGCAGACGGCGCGCCTATCAAGGATGATAATGGTAATGTCATCGGCAACGTGGCTCTTAACGGCACAGTGCTAGCTGGCACGGCCCTGGTCAAAAGCAAACTGGAGTGGGATGCCTTAAAAACGGCTAACACGATCCTATCCGATGTGTTGGGAAAGATCGGGATATCGCCTACCAACACACCTTACCGTGAATAGGCGGGCGGCGGGTAGAACGAATGCCAATTGCTACACAGTAAGGCTGTAACTTGTGTTTTCATACCAAGCAACTAAAACAATACAGTACGATTCCTTCTCGTGTAAGTACACGCTATCTACGGCTCAATCGCCCATTACAGACTACGGTCTAATTCCATAGTGGTCTCTCTCCTGATCTTACACACTCCCAGGTCATGTTTGCTCTTCTCATCCGTATCTCTGTATCTCAAATTTGCAGAGAGACTTCAACTAATCAATGCAGCCCTGCAGCCCCCTGCTCAACCAGTTCGTCCCATTTCTTCCGGCATGTCGCATTACCAAAATGGTAAGAACCATCGTGCTCATATATGTACGCGGCAACTTGTTTCCATGGCACTCTGGCTGATGTTCTATCGTCCTTAGCAAGCTTTCGCACGGCTTTCTTGAGCAACCGAATCTGTTCGAGTCACGGGCTATTAATCGAGAGATCCTAGTGTGAAAATCTATAGGTTTCGGCTTTTGCCTAACCATTAAACTCATGGGATAACTTACATCTTTTTCCTGCCATTCAGGCTTTCTCACACGTTGGTCTTTGTTTTTGGTTAAGGTTCGAAACCGCCCGCGCAGAGTTGATTCGGCTTCGGTGAACCCACCTTGGCGGCGAATTTCGCGATATGTCATGCCCGCAAGCTTGGATTCTACCAAGAATCGGTTCTTGGCATCACGTTCCGCATCGGCGGAACTAGAGGGTACTGTCCCCACCAAGCCATCAATCTCTGCCGTCGTTGAATGCTGTTTGGGGATCACTCTCGGCGAAGCTGGCTCTGTTAAGCACCGCAGCGGCGACTGACGACCATACTGCCTCGCGTGTGCCTTACTCTTGCCTTTCGACGTCGCAGATTGACGAGGTAACAAGGAGGTGGTGGATGCTAACCGAGACTTAGTGGGCTTGGTAGGCAATTCTTTGCGGGTCTTATGATTCGAATGCTTAGAGGGAAGAACATTGTGGACCTCATGTTGGTCCCATGCAGATGCCCCGAGGTCTGAGTCACTACCGGTTGCTGTTATGCCTGTCTGGACTGACTCGGAAGAAGATGTCGGCGTCGGGGACGGGTTGATTCTCAACATTTTTGGAGATATCGTAGCGGGACAGTTTCCTGCCCAGTTTTGTCCCCGAATTCCCATGGGGGATGCATGATGATTGCTTGCGAAGTCCATCAGCGGCATACGGTCTTGTTGGGATCCAGAGTCGAGAGTCATTGATGCCATCCGCTCGGACGCTATCGAGGAGCCAGCTGAAGATGAGAAGCTGCTATTCAGCGTGGTTGGGCTGACGTGATTGTGTCCGAAGGGCTCTGCAAACACTGGCATAGTGGAATAGATATCGGTAGATGATGGCAGCCCGTGGCGGAGGTCGACATCAGTGTTTGAATTACAGAGGCCATTGGGGTTGTAAGAGGAATACTGGAACTGCTGCTGGTTGAAACTACTAGCCCAGTCGTGTGTGTATGCGTTTGCAGCTGGGTGGTTTGGGAAAAACATCTGCTCATTTCCCGGAGCCGCTTTGTTACTGTATTGGGGATGACTCGGACCAACATCCCTCCCGCAATTTGCAAGTGAGACAAGTTGAGCATTCGTTTGCCCTCTGGCGTTTTGCAAGCCTGTACCGCCCATGGAGAGGCTTTCAGGGAAATAGTCGTTCAGCTATTGAGATGAATGTCAGGATATGTGTGCTGCTACATACGCCAACGTATTAGACGATGGAAAGGGGCTCATACTGAACAAGCGTCGTCGCCGCTATCAATGCCATGTTGATACAGGTTTTGGTTGTCCATGATTTGCTGCAAGAGTCGCTGAGACAGTGGTTCGTGGCAGTTCTGATCAATACGGTATCCAGATGTGTCTATCACTCTGCCCCGGAAGAATGCAAACCTGTCTCCTCCGCAATATCTGTAGAGGTGAGACTCGCTCGGTAGACAGTCATGGCGGAGGGACCAGACAGGCTGGATATGCGGGGGTTGTGTTGGCCTCATATCAAGCATCGTTGATGTCTGTCTTAATCTTTCGAAATGTCCCCCCCTACTCTCGAAATTTCACCGCTGATTCTACTAACCTTCTGCGCAGGTATGCGTCCAGTGGATGTCGTCGACAACCCCGCTTAAACTTCCTTACTGGTAGGAGTGTTGGGTATACTTGCAGGAAAGACTTAGCGGTCAGGAACCAACGTTCTTGATGCAGTGTCGTGCGACCTCCCGAAGATGACTCAAGAACCGCAGCCGAAGCTATTTTCCTGTCAGGGCCTCAAGAACTGGTTCATTGGACAACCCGTTTAAGCGATGAAGACGACTGGTCGGCACTCTGCGAAGTTGCCTATCCTGGCCGTAGAGATTCTCGCGTTTGAGGCAAATGTGTGGCCAATATGAGATACCTTGCTAGGTGCAAGTTTGAGGCGAAGTTTAGTTCTTGTTGGTGAGAGGATGTAGGGATTACTTTCTAACTGCGAAAGAACGACAAGGAAAGTGAGAGCCAACGAGACTATATGATTACTGAAACTTAGAATTAAGAGAATGAAGATACACAAGCAAACTCCAACCCGTCTCAAGAGGAAAGTCCGGCAACTAATATTGCCAGTGGCGCCCTTACTTCCCTCCATCACACACTTCATGTCGACCTCGCTGATGTCTACTGGAGTTGGCCTAGGTGTCATGCTTGGGATATTTCGGCACCGTCGAATTGTGTGGAGCAGAAGGAATGAAAGTGGAGAGGGCTCGGGAAGCAAGTGTCTCGAAACTGTAAAAGCAACTCCCAAAACGATCACCAGCACGCCGAGGCCTTTCTCTTGGCTTGGTACTCCCAGGTTCAGCGGCACTGTGAAGAATCGTTGCAAAGTCTGGGGGCGTCCCCTGTATGCAAACCTAATGCGGCTCTGTTGTCACATGCAGGAGGATATGTAGAGAAACTTGCACGGGCAAATTCCCACGTCAGGTGCGGCAAGGGAAAATTGCTATTAGTAATAGATGTTGATAAGTAGAGATGGTCACTGGTACTTAATAAATACATGAAATATGTTTGCCGTACAGTAGTTCCCTATCAATATATCAAAGATTCCCCGCCTTCTCGTTACCCTATATACTCCAGTTGCGTCTGCTAACTCAATCCTTTACTATACCTACTGTCGGGTGACTGAATCCAGCTTACCTTCAGTCTTTTTACTGGTCTCTAACTATTTTAAGGTCCAGAAGGCTAGGGATGAATGATAGGGATGACTACTGCGAGCGATAAAACGGCCGTCCGCATATACCAGCCTCACGCTTCAACCCCCACACCCAACGGCCTGTCATCGAGGAATGCAGCCCAACCCGGTCTTCTGACCCCTGTCAAGATCTCTGATTGATCGATAGCCGGGGTGGTATCCCAGATCCCCATGTATGCAGTACGACGGCCCAGCAAAGGGGTAGCTTGATCAATCAAATTCCTACACTTCCATAAGTATGTTTCTTCAAGACTCTCACTCATTATCTAGCTCTACAAGTCAGACAGCTCTCGAAGCATACGAAACCTGCTCAACGAATGTGATATTTAGCTTCTTGATATTATAGGCCCCAAAGGGCACCCGGTCGAGGGAACTGTTGGGCTTCCAAGTGTCAGGCGATACGTCTGTCGATCATGGGCCATGCCCCTGTGAGGATTAAACCGTTTACAGACACGATTGCATGTACATCGCAAAGCGTAGAAGCAGAATGTTTGGCTAACAGGAGGCACTATCTATAGCTGTAGTCGGTGGATTACTCGCGGCTGCGGCGAATGTACTTAGATGGTGGGGGAATAGATGATAGGGGGAAATGGCTAGCTGTCGAGCAAAGCATGCCAACGGTGGCGTCCAATACACAACCAATCCTTGTTGCATATTGCAAACATACAGCATAGGCTAGACCCTGACGTGCTACTTATGAGTCTATATATGTCGAGCTCGTCCGAGATTGTATTTCATCCTCAGTTATAGATCGTATCAACGCACTGACGGGTGCCTACGTTGTTAAAACCCAGCTTATCTGAATGCCTCAGTATACCATCAGGGCTTACAATATGGAGTCTCGGGGTTGTCTTCTCCCACGAACCGGGCTGGTGGTACGCGTTCGGCGATATCAAAAATGGCCACGCAATGCAACGCTTCTGACATGCATATAATGCAATAAATGATATCTGTCAACCGCTAGGTCGCCGGGGTACACTCTATCTAACATGGCGCACCATACTCGGCGATACACCGCAAACTACATTCCGAAGGGCCAACAAATATAAACGCAGTGGAGCGGAGATGGCCAACCGAGCTGACACTTTCAAACTCCGCTCGCTCACTACCGTCCCCCCATTCCTCGTTTGCGAGATATCAAACCAGGCTGAAAGAGACGTCAGGTGGCGTCATGTAACCGCTTCGTGTCTGCACTTTCTCTGGTCGAAAGAACTTCCTTTTCCAAAAACAACGTTCTGGGAACGAGGAAAGGGTATGTATCATTTTTTGTTTCGTTTTTCTTTTGGCTTGCAGCAATGTCCTTGCTTAAAAAATTGCTCATTGTGCACCGCGCTCAACAGCCCTCGACAAAGTCATTGCTCGTACCCGAAGGGCTTCAGTCACATGGAGTGGAGGGAGGGTTCGATGCAACTGTAGGTAGAGGGGAAGACAATACCGAGCAAACACACGTTGACAGTACATACATAGCAAAGAAAGAATGGAAGAAAGAAAAGAACCGTAGGACCAACTTCCAGGCTTGTGCCGATCCCGCAACCTCCGTTCGAAGAGGAGAAGTATATTCATGTGTGTATCATTATCCGCCCCCGAAGCGTGGCAATTCTGACCCTGGCTTACACACTTCGCTGGCTCACCTCCGCAGGCTGAACCTGTACCTACGGCCCCTGAGAATATCAGCACTGCTTAACAATGAGAACGGGCAGCTTCCACCGACCATCGCAACCAGGGCCACAAACAAGTTGACTTGCCACTTGCTCATTTTGGCAAACCGGGAGCGTTTAATTAGTCCAGGAATCCAAGGTGAAGTGAACACACGATATCATCTGCCAACGTGCCAGCCCACCTCTGACAGATGTATCCCGTACTGTACTATATCTTCCATACCCGCCGTGATTCAGATAGCAATACCCCTGTTATTTCAAACTGTCATGACTCAGGTACAGGTGTGCCTGATTGGCCTACTACCTATGCTACTAGTAGCAGTGGCACGCTACGTCTTGATAGGTAGGCACCTACCTAAGCACTTATAGTACAGTAGACCCGGGCTGCAAACTACGTCAGCAGCCTAATCGGGGTGCAAGTGCTCTAGCGCACGGCAACGGTTCCGGTCCATGGCAGGTGGTACCTATTTCGACGCGGGTGACGGACGCTAACGCTGGGCGCATCCAGCGTGGCAGCCAAGGCCCGTGCAACACTGATTGGCCAGCCTGTCTTAAGTTTCCGGGTGGCCTTTCCTTCTACAACATCGGTCTGCCCGTCAGCTGCGCTCCCGTCATTCAGCCGCCCAGACCCCTGTCCCCCAACTTCCGCCAGCCCTAGACTAGACTGCCTAGACTTCGCCTGTGCGACCGTGCTCCAACCTCTCTTACCCCAATTCCATCGCGAGACGGGACAAGGAAGCAGACGCGTTGAGGTTATCTTAGTCGGCCTTCAACACCACACCCTGCACCCCGGCGCTGTCTTCAACAGACAGTGTCAGACAGCAACGTCACATACCCAGCAGTTGGGAATACTGCGTGCTGGCGTCATGGTCTCACACTCTACCCACCCGTCTCCCAGGCTTGACGCCCTCGCCGGGACTACACCACCCATCACCCTGCATTCACTCAGCTCGACTGACGAGTCACTCCAGTTGCCCAGGTTAGAGGATGGACTCGGCTCGGACTTGGTCGCCGAGAGTATTGCGCAAGGCCCGGAACCGGCAGCATCCAGGGTGAAACCCGTACCAGAAACACGCACACTGCGCATCGCCGTCTTGCTGAACTCGTACCGCTCGCGCTTACTACCAGCGATCCGCGGGTCGTACCAGCGCACGATTGGTGCCGTAGCACCTCACGCACAGCTTGCCTTCTACGAGCCGGCTAACCGCCCTGGGGAGTTTCCCAATCCGGATTATTTCGACCTCATCGTGCTCGGCGGGAGCAATGTCGACCCACGCAAGCGACATCCTTGGATACTCGACGTCCACGAATTTGTGCGGCGCCTTGTGCGGGATTACCCATACAAGAAACTGCTGGGCATTTGCTGGGGCCATCAAACTATCAGTACTGTCTTTGGCGGGATGGTTGTGGATGCACCAGTTCCTGAGGTAAGCAGCGCATGCCCAATCTTACCATTTCGCTCCTTCTACTTAATAGGCCAGGGCGAAGTGCCACCACGAAATCTCACCGGTTTCTGGAGCGCTCTCATAGGCGCGAACAAAGAGTAAAAAGGCTTGAAAAGGAGCCCGAGAGAGTAGCCCAGGCTAATGAGGTTACAGATGGGTGTTGCATCCGTGAACCTGACAAGTCAGGGGCGGGAATTCTTCCATGAGGCTACAGATTTAGGATCATTCAGACTGCAACAGCACCATCGTCGCGAGGTTGCTGCCGTGCCGCATGGATTTACAGTGCTCGCTCACGGCAACCAGTGCTTCCTAAGCGACTCTAATACAATCCTCACATTTCAAGGGCACCCCGAAAAGGATGCAGAGACTGCGCGTCTGAGGCTACATGACTCAGTCCGTTGGTTCGGTTTTGACGCCCTAAGTGATGAGAAGGCCTGGGCACAACTGGAGATGCTAATAAATACCCCCCATGATGGAGAGATGGTCTGGAGGCGCATTTTTGAGTGGGTCTCGGAATCCCGGTCAGAGACGGGTTCTGCTCAGCAGAAGGCGGCGTTGGCGTTGGCGGGAAAAGCGAGTAAGATGTGATTTGATGAGACAGGCTCACGTATATAAATGTTTGTCCTCTTCCGTTGCGTATTACAATACCCTCTGTTAGTTGGCTTGTGAACTTATGGCAATGTATCTATTGAACTTTGTTAGTACATATTGGATAGCTTCAATTGTTATACTAAGCAGACTCATACGATTAATTGTATAATGAACTATAATTATACGGGAATCTATGTGTATATTTTCTCCAGTGAAATGACAAGCCAGAGAGTACAGGTAGTAGGGTTGACCAGTAAACGCTGGCATGATATCAGGGCTATCTGTGATATCCTTATGCTTATTAAACCGCCTCGAAACAAACCTTAAGAACATGTATAAAGATATATTCAACCTACCAACGGGACCTCCGGGAACTACGGGAGTGCCCATGCTGCTCCCTGCCAGAGGTAGGTCTTTCGTCTCGGGCATTAACTACCTCACGGAGGTATTTAAGGTAGGAACAAGCATGTTGCCTCGACAAATACAACTTTGTGGCACGGACCATCCACAACTAAGACCCAGCGCATTCACTAAAGTCCCGTCTATACTGTAGGTAATGTGTTTGAGATTCGGTGTATATAAATGCTTGATCCCGTAGGGTTTGTGGCAGGGCTGCACTTCTTCTTAACATCACTCACTCCACGACCACTTTCGGTCTACGCTTCCCGCCTCACGTTTACCTTCATCCACTACACCGACTCAACGGTTCTTTCGTGCGACTGCAATGTCCCTTTACGTTGGCGAAATAAGGATCGCCTGAACAAATAAAACAACATGGTTCCCATTACCTCGGGCCGCTGTGCCATTGTGTGCCGTAAGTCAATTCTGTTGTGATTTTCTGTTCAATTTTAGTCATCTGGGCAACATGCCCCCATTCCAGGCTGAGCACTTGTCCTTAGAACAGTGTATCCGCCTACATGTTTACGCACTACATCCTAGATAGCGAGAAACTAAACTAAAAGATCGCAGTCCCTTACGAGATGAAATCAATGATCTTCGCGGAACTCTCAGACGACCCCAGCGCCATTGTCGCTCTGGCCAAGACCTGCACGCAGTTCTACACCGTTTACTACAAGGACAAGGAAGCGCGCTTCAGGTATGCCAAGAACCTCGCTGAGACAGCGATCGGGTTCTATTCCCCAACTATTCTTAGACTCGGCCTACTTAATGTCAAGTTCGCGTCCTGTACGGAAAGACAACCCGCGTTTCGAGACTACATAATCTACTGCTCGGAGCACTGGGAGTTCACCGCCAGTGATTTCAAGATCGTCAGGTCCGGCAAGTTTGAGGACGAGATCCGCAAAGCGCACCAAGGCGCCGGGAAGGCCCAAGAGATCAAGGCCAGGAGGCTTCGCAAGGCAGAACGCCGACAGCAAAATGCCAATAGCGGCAAGACCAGCCCGGGCCTGTCCCAGCCGCGGGTCAAGTTCAACGTTCCCATCGGGGTTAGGGCGGTCGAAGTCCGCCTCGCCTACGTCTTTTGGGACCGTTTTGGCCAACATCTACGGCCCAGGGTGTCGTTTCTCGACTTCTTCTACCATCGTGGACCCGCGTTCAGACACGATATCAAGGAGAAGAAAGACCTGCTTGGCGCAGGTAAGCTATGACCAGAACTCACCTGTGACTGGGACTTGGGACGATTGCTAATGGCTACTACCTAGTTGTGAGGAGCATGGCTTATTACGGCTACTCATACGAAGCCTTGCGGCTGGAATGAACAACAACAACTCAAATGCGGATGGAGTTTCTCTCACAGCACTGTGTGGACATGGTAGCTCGATTGGTGAAGCAGAAATGTCTTGTGTTACAATGTTGGTTGCGTGATATCAGGTGCGGTTGTTTTATTGGTACAAGACACCGGATACGGGCCTACGCTACAGGCTCCCAGGTTGAGACGCAGTGAATAAAATCCATAAGTCATCATGTGCCGCTGACATCATGTACAATTTGTCTTGTTGCAGCCTACCCAGTACCAATCATGCAAATGTGAGGGGACAGCAGTAGGTGCTTGAGTTGTGAACGCTAGGTACCTACGTGTGTGTTCTGGAGTTTGATTGTGCTGCAGCAGAGAGTACCTACATACTTGTAATCGCTGATTGGCATGCAAAGCCCAGAGCCAGGTTGGGTTGGCTCGGTGTGCCTAAGTAAGTAAGTAGAGTAATAACAAGAGGAAGTTGCGCACTTGGCTACCTTAGCCTCCGTGTAAACAATGTAGGCAGGCAGGTGCCTTCTTCAGCTCTTGCAGTCTGTGTTAGCCGTACCTCTCTTGCTACGTTTCTTTCGACCTTGTCTGACAATGTTTATCCCACCCCGCAAAGCTCTCTCCTCTAATCCAGCCTTCGCCCATAGTCCAGGTCTCCCGGGAGCCCAGCAATCTGATTCTCAATCTGCAGTATCTGAATTTCATCCCTCCTAAACGGGTCCCGAAGAAGAAGCTGACGCTCCAGCTGCACAAGATACCATCGTGGAATTTGGCATGCGAATGTGCCATCGGGATCACCTCTTGACCAACAACATGCAGCCTTCCATGGATCTTGCGCACCGCTCAAGCCATCCACAACCCACCACTAGGAATCAGATAGGGGACGCTCAAACCAACAACGAAGGCAGCGATACCATGGCTTCACCCTCCCCTCCCGAGAACGCCATCCTTCGGCTGCCATACGAGTTACTACTTGCCATATTTTGCCAACTCCCCGACCGGCGATCCGTCGCCGCTCTAGCCCGCACTCACCCAACTTTCGGGGCTGTGCTCAGATCGAACCAACTTTCTATTCGAAAGGCGATACTTGGGAACACGATGGTGAAAATTGCTAAAAGTGGGACTGGGTACGAATCCCAATATCTCATGAAAGTTTTTTGGATGGTGGTGTGTCGCATGAAGACAAAGGAGAGCTTCGAGACCCTATCGGCTATCTTTTCCGGTTCATGGTTCACTTCACCCGAGGAGCTATTCCGGGCAGAGAGGTGGTTTCAACACAGGGCAGAGAAGCGGATTCGATATCTAACAAAGTTTAGCGACATTGTCGGGGAACTCGAGTTCTTCGGCTGGTTCGCCCAGGCATCGAACCCTCATCGCTGGCACAAGCGGAGATTTTGTCCCGTGGCTAGTTGGGCGTATAAGAGAAATAGCCGCCACGTTGGCGCGTTCAATTATAGAACCCCTAAACTTAAGAATATCGAGCTCTTGATGGTGATCGATCTTTGGTGCGCCGCTACGACAAGAGCTAGCGACACTCCGCCGTCCGTAGCAGCATTTATGAGCATATTCACACAAGACATCGCCCAGAGAGCTAAGCAATTCGCACGATGTTATGTGGAAGGTAAGAAGGAAACCCAAAAATAAAAGCCTCCCATGTCTCCGTACACTATGATGTGTGTTAACCATTCTTTCACCTCATCTAGCTAATAAAGTCCAAAGGACCTGGACTTGGTTCGGGAGGCGGTATGCGGGCTGCGCGTTGGTGTTCTGCAATGAAGCCACTACCGCTATGAGAGAACTAGCAGGTACTGAGCAAGAAGGAGTTTCGCGTACATGAGGAGGAATAGACGAGGGCCCCTTTTCAAATCTTACTGTTACCACCACCGTGCCCATGGCATAAACCGTCCAAAGGAATTAAAAACGAGGATAGTGACAGAGCTCTTGGGCACGAAACCATCTTAGCGATGGCCTACGGGGGCTGTGAAAAATTTGGCGGTTTGTGGGCATACGGGCGGCGATGGTGCGCACGGGGCGAAACCTCCGGTCCTGTCCCCAGCCGTGGAGATTGTCACGACAATGGTTCGATGTTTAAAGGAGTCCACATGCTGATCTGAGTTCGATGGTTTCGTAGCTGTGCCGTGAAATGAATCTCGTATTAGCATTCGCTGTGCTGTATTTCTCCAAAACGGTCGGGCCGACGACCACAATCCATATACCGAATAATATTGCCTGATCACCTTTCATGGGGTAAAATTGTGCGGCCATGGTCGATAGCTCAGAATCAGGTTCACGATATATGTCGGCGATGAGGAGTTGTCAGAGATGTCTCATGAAGGGCAAGCGAGTGAATTGCTCAAACGAACAACTCCGTCTCGCCAACTGTGTAATATCGCTCCTGAGGTTATGTCCGATGGAATCTGACTACTGTATATCTTGTTCTGCAAACCGGCCGAGTCGCTATCAGTCGCTGGCGTCAGCACGTGCGAATTGAAGCCAATCGGTGTCGTAGAAGTGGTGAAGTGAGGTGAGATCCAAAGTGGTTAGTCCGGTGGTACCGTGGGGTAGGAGGTAGGCATCGATCCGGAAAAGACTCCGGGAGGGGCAGGTCGATTCACGATGTGGTGCGATTCACGGAGGCCTGTCTATATATATATACCCCTGAAGCAGACAATTCGGAAAGACATTGATTGACTGGATATTCTATTCATTATTTCAATGAGCAATTGCATAATCGATGGAGGCTGTCCATTTTGTTTTGAGTTCTAATGGGTAAGTGGTAAGTGTGTTGATTATTGATCTTCAGGGACCAGGGACCAGGGGAGATCTCATGGGATCTACTTGTATCTTGTCTTATGCATGCAACGCTGGGCGAATGGCCGGGGAAGGAAGCTGGTTCGGACAAAATCCCATCACGGACCAGAACGAGCTTTTGGTCGAGACGGTCTAAGGCCAACTACCACCATCCTGGTGCGAATAAGCTACTGTGAGGCTGACCACGTTGAATGACGATAGGTCGGCCGTCCGCGCCGGGGCATCCGTTATACGGTACCTTCGCTACCTGGCAAACGTCTGCTGATCATGCCGATTCTGGACTGCGTCGGATGGTTATATTACCACGGCGACAGTTGCTAGGAACGGGTTGGCGGATTCATGCGTTACTTAAGTAGGAAGGCGGGCCTGGCTTGTTGCGTCTTGGCATGCCCGTGGGATCTTAAAAAGTGCCGAGCTCAGGGCGGCTTCGCCATCCATCGTGAGAGCGCCTTGCATCGCGGGGAGGGCATGAGGGCGTCGAAAAAGCTATATAAGGGAAGCGCCCTCGAAGATGGCGTCTCACGATGGAGATTCTGCCATCAGGTCTTCCAATCGCTATTGAGTCCCTCTCGCAGCTAGGATGCATTCTCAATGGAGCTTCGCGGCCACTGGCCTAGCACTCCTCATGGCCACTGGCGCCAATGCTTTACCATTTAGGCTCGTGGCTAGAGATCCTCCGCAGGCTCTACCCCAGAAAGCTACCGCCAACGACCTGAAGTTCCAGCCAGCCATGGACTTCGACACGGACGGGTGCTACAACACGCCCGCCATTGGCCCCGACGGCACGATCAACCCCGGCCTTCCCAACCAGAACACGGGGCTTTCCTCGGGCTGCCACGATCTGTCCGACCTGCAGAACAACAACGTCTATTCCCGAGCTCGCTGCAACAACGGCTGGTGCGCTTACGTATACGACTATTATTTCGAGAAAGAGTACGCACCAAGCTGGATACTAAGCCCAGTACTTACCTACCCGCTGACTCTTGACATCAAATAGTGTTGTTCTGGCTAATTTACCCTTCGACGTGGGTCACCGCAACGACTGGGAACACATAGTCGTCTGGGCACAGGGCGGTGTAGCCAAGTACGTCGCGGCATCGGCCCACGGGGACTACGAGATCAAAGCTGCGGCCGATGTCCGCTGGGACGGAACTCACCCGAAGATGGTCTACCACAAGGAGTAAGTATTTCTGAATGTTCCCCGATTGTGCAAAATTGCTGCTCTTATATGCGTGCCATACCCATGGTCATGCATGCTCCCGAAATACCCCACGAATGAGTCAATTCCTTGCGATAAATGCCAAATTTTTAACTCTCAATCTCTTAACAGTGGCGTCGGCTCCCACGCCTTCCGCTTCGGCAATCAAGACGATGATAATATCGAGAATGCCACCGGGAAGTGGTTCTACGGTGCTCTGGTCTCGTGGAATGGCTTCCCGACCACGGCCCTGCGGGACAAATTGGTGGCCTACGACTTTGGCTCTGCCAGCCTTGCGCTGAAGGATTCAGGCTTTGCGGGGAACCTCGACAGGGCGCGTGGCTCCTTCATCCCCGAGTTCGATATCAATCTGGATGATGGTTCGCCTGGAAACCCGTGAGGGGTGAGGCGAGGTATTAAAGAGCGGAAGAAGTTGTCGGGTAAAAGACTGCGAACTAAAAGGCTGACTTCGGCTCTTGTCATGAGTCCCGAGCTAGTACGAGCGTTTGGATACCCTATGGCTTATGAGTAGTAATGAAATCTTACGAAGCATCTTAGGATCACCAAGATTCACATGTGTACCGAGTATGTCTGTCCTCAAATAGTCCCGCTGTCGCACTGAACTCTACGACAGCAGGGTGGATTGGACGGGCTGTCTAGGCCCTTGTTCATTCTTCCACTACGAACGATATCAAAAAATGTGATTGACTACCTGCGCATGGAAGAGTCGCAGGAAGGTGATATATTGTGGATGGTTTCGATGCGCCCGAGGCGGAACGGTATGGCTCATACGACGGCGATGCGGCCAGCAGAAATGGGAGCGAATGAGAAAACCATCAAGTAAATCTCACCGTGGGTTCCGATTTGCCATGAATTATCACAATACAATTGCGCATGGATATCGACCAGTAAACTTGATGTTGAGCGTACAATGAACGAATGTTGGTAGGCAAAAATATAGGAATGAAGAGGAAGAAAGCTCCCCGAAATAAAAATGCCTGGAAGCAAATTTCCTTTACACCACCTAAACTAGTGCGGCCGGAACGGGCCCCATCACGTGACCATGCTCAGCAAATATCTTCCAACAGAGAGCGACGCAAAGCCTGACCTCTCTTTTCTTCTTCTTTTCTTCTTCACACTATTCATAAACTTGCACGATTAATCAACCGATTTTGATTCGCCCACTTACTATCGGTCATATTTGCGTGCTAGAGTAAATCCCGTGAATTGCTGCCCTTTTCATTTGTGATAACCTTGCTTATGAGCAGATTTTTACGTTTTGCGGCGGCAGTCATACATACAAACCTTTGCTACATGTTGTGTTGTTACACGGCGATTTCGTGGCCGGCGCCTATGGATTTCCTCAATTAATTTGATGTCGCGATTTCTGCATGTCTCATCCCGAGTCGGCTCGTGACTTTGTACTCTTGTGGTCGTCGACTGCGCGTCAGTGATATTGGACGGTTCCTTGTGATTATCTGAGTGTCTCAATCCAGCGCGCTTCACGCATTTGTGCTGCGCCGAGGGTGAGACATTGCGCTAATTCGTCATCTAGCGAAGTAGACATCTCGATATAATATGCGCTCGCCTTAGTGTGTATTATTCAACTTGAAATTGAGCTTCGCTCTGGTTGGGATACTTGCCAAGGTAGCTAGGTTAGTTCGTAGTGTTGAGAGTCGGGTTCCCAATATTCTCCGAATACCGAATACCCCAATTTATTACTATCGTAGTCATGGGTTGTAACCTTACCGCGAGCGCGAGAGTCGCAGACTCTCCATCACTCACGCGCTTTCATTCACCTCTCCCACAGGCAGTACCAAGGGAAATTGGTACGAGAGACCGCCGCTTAGAATGGGGCTCTTGAGGACAGCAGTGTTGACCGGCCTCTGGGGCGTCGGCGGCGGTGTCGCCAGCGTCGGCGCGGGAATGGCCTATCTGTTGGCGGCGACGAGCTTCGTGCCCCTTACCAAGGACGACCAGATGTTCAAGACGAAGACGTGGGCGCGGTACAACCCGAACGGAAATCCCGCTCTCAAAGATGATATTATCAAGGTCGTGCCGCTCAGCAAGATCCGCCCGGAGCTGCGCAACGACGAAGCGGCGCTCACGCTCGAGTTCTGCCGAGGCGTCTGGAGCCGATGGGGTATGTCTGTCGACCCCGAGCGTCCATCGATACATCCATTCATCAGTTGCGCCCACTCCGCAGCTTCGCAACGATTTGATTACTTGGATCAAACAAGCCTGGTTACTAGCTACTGACACCTCTTCTCAGGTTTCAAGGCCCAGAGCATCCTCCAAGAGCGCTACGACAAGCCGCCGGGCACCGACGACAATCTCTGGCGCACGTCCGAGCTGGGTATCTCCAAGTTCGAGAAGGGCCTGCGTTTCTCGAACCACTTCGAGGTCGTGGAGAACGTGGGCAACAATGAGATCGTGGTCCGCTGCGGCGGGTCGCCTCTCGAGCCCGGCCCGCGCAAGTCCGACGGCCTCATCTTCCTCAGCGCCAGGATCGACCCGGAGCAGCAACTTGCCGTTTTCCATTTCAAGTCGGCCTTGTTCAGCAGCTCGGCACCCAAGGTGGAGGGAGCAACGCACCCCATCCCGCCCGGGATCGTCTTCTTGCATCTTTGGTATGTTCGGATGTTGACGCAAAGCGCCATGAAGAATGTCAAAGTATGATGCCGGGTCTGCTCATGGAACTAAGCATGACTTTGGGGAAGGAGAGGCCCGTGAAAGACATGGTTATGCATATAGATATGGTTGGGCGTTGTTCTGTCCGTACCACTAAGTTTTGACTATGCTGTTTTGTTTTAACGGCTGAAGGTATTTGTGTACAATGAATGTAGTACTCGGTCGCTTACAAGATTATCTTATTCGGTCGAGACGGGCTTCCTTTGCTTCCACGAGGAGGCCGAAAGCCGAGTCAGATCACGGCTCCGTAGAGAGGCAAGCCACGGCAGTAGGCAACCGGAACTGGATCGCATTGCATCTACCTAGGTTAGAATATTTGTCAATGATGCATACTCAACTGTCAAGTTACAGTCACTTTTATCTAACATTCTGGTCAAGAGGTGGATAGCCAATTGACGGTTGGTTGGCCTTGATTCGTGTGTCTACTTGCCTAACTACCTACGTTGCGTAGACTGACCAATATCTTTTCGTGGCGGTCCCCATCAATAGTCAGTCACCTGTCTATGCTACACCGGGTGGCAAAGTAAAATGTCATACTTTCACTGCCTCAATCGTCCACAAATCAATCATAAGTAGGCAGACATGCGAGCGACGGACAAAACCAGTCACATGATCGTCTCAGCCAACAGTTGCAGCCGAATACGGCAATTGAGATTCTCCTGTATGGTGGTATGTACGGAGTCTGTACACTACTATAGGTAGGTGTGCAGGTCCTTTCCACAGCCTCCAAAGAGCTTGCGAGAAACCCGAATACGATTCTTTGTGTATTCGGTGCATCCAGGGACCAATCAGCAGCCCGAGCAGTGGTCAAACCCAAAAACTTCCAAACGGAAAATTCCAAATCGCATGACCAGCGGTCTTGGCTTTGATCGTCGGAACGACGTGCAACCGAGTGCTTCGTTCCTCACAAGCATAATGTGTCACATTTACTTGATGTTGTAATCGCTACACAATAGGGATTTTATCACAGTTGAAAAAGGGGATACAGACAGGATTAAATAAGTAGAATAAGGAGAGCGTCAGACCGGGTTTGATACCAATCGAATTTTACCGGGGATCCTCCAGGTCCTTGGCGAGCCCCTGGGACACTGCCTAGCGTCACCGGCATTACTTCGAGCAGGTACTGTAGTGTGGCATCCACCCAAAAAATAAACCCCCACATCACCATCGGTCGTTAGTAGGCAGAACGAGCTGCCGAAAGTGTGCATAATGTTACGGATAGCACCAGGCCGGTAAGTATCTGGAATAGGTACCTAGGCGAAGCAGTATACTACTTTGTAGTTGGTAGTATAGAAGGTACAGTACAGCTGGCGGCATTATTGCTCCACATCCCAGATTATTCCATAAAGCTCGCACTTCCCCATGATCGCCTACAGTACGTGATCCATCCGCTTGAGAACACCAGGCGCGTCGCATATATACGGTGGTGATATTTCGCACCAGAACACATTGTATCGGGCCATTGACACAGCAGCTGACGAACCCCGACGCCCGACCAGTCCCGGAGAAACCGAAAGCCAATTGCGCCCGGGAAGACAAAGGAGAAGGCGCATACGCATATCCGTGGAACCCGCGCCAGCAACTAGGAGACGGAGAGGACGAAAAGGAATAAATACACCGATCCCAACACGAACGAACGAACGAACGTAAGAGAGCGTCCGGAATCAAGACAATTATGGCAACCACGCGATCCGCCAGCAAGGGCAGCGCCGGCTCGTCCACGGCGGCGGCGACGACGTACGCGCACGCGCCGAGCGCATTCACGATCTTCTGGCTCGCCGTGTCGTTGCCGCTCGTGGCGTGGGACTGCGGGTACGTGCTGCTGCGGCCGCGGACCATGGCCGGCGGCGACCTGCACTGGCCGCTGTGGGCGCCCTACGCGCTGTACGGCGAGGTCGACCACGTGTACGGCTGGAAGGCCTTCAACGCCAACAGCGGCTTCACCGGCGCCCAGGGCTTCCTCAACGTCGTCGAGACCGTCATGTACGCCTACTACGCCCTCGCGTACTACCAGAACGCCGTCTCCGTCGGCGGGAGGAAGGTCGTCGTGGGACGCCAGGCCGCCGTCGCCGTGCTCGTCGCCTTCAGCGCTGCCGTCATGACCCTCAGCAAGACGGTGCTATATTGTGAGTTTTTTTTCGTTTTTTTCCCCTGTTTTTCTCCCTTTGGTCTCCCTCTCTCACGCGTGAACGGAGTGTGGTGATTGGGAAATGGTGGATGGTCGGAGAAGAAAGTGGGCTTGGCTGACCAGGAGCATTCACAGGGCTCTGCGAATATTACTCGGGCTTCGACAACATCGGCCACAACAGCTTGCCGGACTTGATCCTCCTATGGATTATTCCCAAGTGAGTCCCCTCCCTCCTGTTCCTGCCAGAAGCGAGTCACGACTGGTCAGTAGGAAGAACGTGAATTGGTAGCGGCTGACGTGGTTTCTCTACAGCGGCGCCTGGCTCATCGGCCCGACCTTCATGATCTACGAGCTGGGCAGCGAAATGGTGAACAACCTTACGGCCGGAGCTGGCCTAAAACGGGATTAAGCAAAGAGTGGGGAACGCGATACTCGATGACGCCGAACGAGCCAAGCGAATAAGCGCGCTAGCAAATGAACGGATTACCCTTGTAGTCTGTCGATGATTCTATGTCATGAATATGAAACGGAGAATGAGGATA
This sequence comes from Xylaria acuta, assembly GCA_022495125.1. NCBI lineage: Eukaryota > Fungi > Ascomycota > Sordariomycetes > Xylariales > Xylariaceae > Xylaria > Xylaria acuta. The sequence goes on from MU383112.1 coordinate 132,796, forward strand.
CGGATTCTAATGCGAGATCGGAAGCTGATATTGGTTTTCTGGATTATATAAGTTAATGCGGGTGGTGACGGACGACCGATTCCAAGAGCAAATAGAAGGGCGTGGTTTAGAACCAAAGGATAGTATGATGAGTTATTGGTTAAAACAGCGCTGCTGCATGAGACATTCCAGTTGTATCACCTTCATGACAGAGTGTAGTATACCGTCCCACACTCTTCCTGAGTTTCTATTCGGCGGAGTGGGAGTGAGATAGCAAGCAAGAACGTATCATATCATAGCCCCCGGACCCCCGCGGCAATTAAGTTGTAGTAAAACCTGCGATGTGGTTCGAGGTTGGTGGCATGGGTGGTGAAACTGCAGCATCTAAGGAAATCCCATGTATAGGATATTATCGATAAATGTTGGCTATTTCATCCTTCATGGCAATTCCGCGTGGGGATCGTGGCCGTCGTAGTGGTAAGTTTAGTCATATCTCCCTTCAGAACATCGCCGATGCACGTCTCGATGTCGACGTTGTCGCAGGCATATGTGTCTCCGGCCTGGCTTGGACGAGTCGCCCGAAGCGGGTGAATTGGTTCCGCTCTGCCTCTATACGCGATTCGTAATTTCTAGCCTGGACTTCCATGACGTCCTGGATATAATCCCAGGTAGTAGGCGTTTGAGGCGTAGGCATTTGGATATTGAGGTCTGCTGCGGATTTCTCCTTAGCCTTATAGACGTTTAGTGGTGCTGGGTGCAACCGTATGCGAGGATCCTCGCAAACGCTCGTGGGCCGTCTTCTTGGGGGGATAGGTGGGCTCTCGCCGTGAGATCCAATAGTTCGCCGTATTGGATAATACCCGCAATCATTAACGCGCGACGATCTCAACCGCTCTGATGAGCTCATGCCAGAGTTGGCGTCGTGGAGGCCACAGCGCGTAAAGAGGCTAGCGCGTTCGCTCTCCCATTTTTCGATTGGCGACTTCGAGGGACTATGTGTTACATAGGTGTCAGACGTATCCGAAGTCCTAGCTTCGGAATGACTATACCGGCCCGGTGAGTCGGGAACCCTATCGATGGGGTTCTCTCTCAGCGGGTGGGTTAGCTTGGCTAGGTTGGCTGATGACATCTCAGCTGCCAGTTTCTCATCCTCGGCCTCAGTATCCACCCCGCTCCCATGCTCACGAAATGCTATCTCATAACAGGATGCTCTTTTGGCCCTAGAGCGCGACCTTTCTGTTTCGTTCTTGGTAAATAAGTTGAGTGAACGCCACAGTGCTAAAGATTTTTGAGATATGGAGTCTGTGAAGTTGCCTTTGAAGATAGCATTTCCATGTCTCCTTTTCGAGTTCCGCCTAGCCTGGTTTGCTAGCACGGAGTTGTTGTTGTCGTCCAACTCAGAGTCTAAATTCGACAACGAGTGAGGGGAGAGTGGTAGTAAGCGACGGTCTAACTGGTGTTGCGTGAGTGAGTCAACTGGTCGACTTATTTCCCAAGGGGGCAAGCCGGCGGTTGAGATACATAGATGGTATGGGACCCCCGTAACATCTCGGATCTCCTCCGGTACCTCTGTCGCCTGGCGTAACGTCTGATAGATTGCGTAGATCAGGATCCATCTAATCTTACGACCATCAACGGGCCCCAAACTTTTTAGTTTGCCTACTCTGATTGGGGAGGAGACCTGGTCTTCTTCAAACCTGCGGTACGCGGAGACTAAGTGGTTCTCAACCACATCCAGATGATGCGAATTTGTTGCTTTTGACAATGCCGCTAGGTCATCGGCTCGTCTCGACCGGCTTGTCCCAGTTGGCCCGTTCCACCAGGAAGATGATTTCCTTCGCGGGGTATCTGGGAGCAGCGGAAGGGGGTGGGCAAGAGCCTTGTGGTTATATCGCAGGTCGAACGATTTGAGACTCAGTAACGGGGACATACCACTTTCGATCGAAAATTGGGTCGTTTCAGAGATGTCTAAGTTTTCATCCCTTAGATACTCGTACAGGGCTTTGAAGTCGTGTCTCATCGCACAAAATACATCGGCATCAAATATTGCAGTCTGTGGCGGGTAATACCCAAAACGCACGTTATAAACCCCCTGTAGGAAAGTTCGGAACAGTTCAAGGTGTTTTTGAGCTCCCGGGTATAATGCGATATTCATTCGGCGCATTTCGTCATCAAGAAATGCTTTCAGCATGGCACTAGCTTTCCTCAACCTAGAATACATTTCGAATCGTGTACGTTGAATTAACTCGCGAGTCGCCCAAGGTATGAACTGCTATTTCATCAGCGAGCAATACGATGATATATCAACGTCTGCTACCAACCTGATATTCAAAAGCAAGGTACAATTGATCGCTCATGCCACAACAGTGGGCAAATGCATCAATGTATAGATCTCGGAGCTGAAACGCTTCTCCTAGGAGAAGCATTGCTGAAGCATAAGTCGGTTGGCCGTTTAATTCTAAATACCCCTCTTCATCCATATAACTCATGAGATCTTGAATATTATTGGCATCAGGCGTGCGGAACTGCTGTAGACTATGCATTAGGGTAATGAGCGTACTCCCGAGACACTCTCCGACCATTGACCTTCGGAAGATGAAAGCGAAAAGGTTTCGTGTGGTGAGATGGTAATTGTAAGAGTGGCGTTTGTCTGATTCAATAGGTGCGGGAATGAAAAGCTCGACCCGGGCCCCTGCCGGACTCTCTGTATGGCTTTCTGTTTCGTTATAATCGTATGCGTTCATCTGATTTGACTTGAAACGGGTTCTGGGCATGAACTTGTCAATCAACGGCTGGAACTTCGCTTCCAGCAACGCTGAGTATGGAACTCTGAATGCAGGCCCTCGACGGCTTTGCCCTCTGCCATGAAGATGCACATAACAATCGCCTTCTCGAAACCACAAATCGGGGTCCTGTATGGTTACTTCAGCCAGAGGCATCGACAACAGCGAGCTGAGAGATGGTGCTCACCCTTCTCAGACTATCCCAAGCCTCGCTAGACCTCGACGCGCCATCCCATTTCACCACAGCCTGGGTCTTCCTCGTTTTCCACCCATGGGATCTATCTGATACTCCATCGTATAATGAAGTCTGTTGGCCTTGTGGATTATCCATTTTGAACAAATTTAGGCTAAGATGTCTCCTCGGTGTTTCCCACTCAACTCGGTATATCGCTTCTTTGAGAGGACATCGAAATATGTGATACCCGTACGGCCGTAGCTGATGGGGCGATACTTCGATATTTAAGGATACCTAATCAGGTGCCTCAAGAGTGGGTTCAGACTTAAGGTTGGTTGGTTCGCGCCGTGTTGCGTATCGCATTAAACTCGGTGCGGATAGCTCTAGTTTTCTTTCAAGTCATACAAATGTTAGTCTTTGAGTTAGGACGAACACAAAGAAAGACAAAGGCTACAAAAACTGGCCAAACAATGTCTGATCTATCTGGATGGTTGAGCGGGGGCCGATAGGTGTATGTAACGCAGGCGACCGGCTACTGGAAAGCACACAGGGCAAGTTGCGGCCAAAGCTGGATCGACGGCGCAAACCCAACCTCTGAAGGGCCCAGAGAGGTTACATCTGAGCTACTACTAATAGCTCTAAAGATACACCATGGTGATCACGTCCTGAATGTCCTGAGGAGGCTGAGCCTATATGCGCAGGCATCCCAGATATGTCGGGCGAAATGGAACTTTTCCCCCCGAGCCGATCTGAATATCAATAGCGATAGAGCTTTTAAATCGTCACAGATTCGCCGACCATAGGAGGATCTGGGCCAGGGCAAAAGCCACACGGTGCGTCCTTGTGTGTTTGCCGAACACTGTGAGGATGAATTTAGGGGCGATGATAATGTCTCGGTGGCGCTGGGGATGCAATCGCCATGAGGACAAGGTCAGGTCCCGGGCAACTGTTGCTTTTATGCAACCCTCGGCACTCAGCTCAGCTCCGGTCCAGTTGTTATCGAAAATTAGTTCATCTATGCCGGAACGTATAGAACATATTGGGCACCGTTATTTACAATCTCTGGACCATGAGAAGTCGCCAAGATTCAGGCTTGGCCTATGATGTCGGCAGCACATCGCTATCTATGCGTATATGCGGTGACAGCCTATATAATTACTTTTTGAGCCACAGTGGCTGGTCCATTCAATTTAGAAATTTCCATGGTGATATCGGCGGCTGAGATGTCTGCGTCTTCGATCACGTCGGATCGGATCGCATCACATACCCGCGACCCGAAGATTCTCGGCTGTTGAACGAACAGTATTTCCCGTGTTGTTCACAGGTGTATTGACGGAGCGTTGAGCGAATGAGTCCGGTTCGGGGTTTTGTATGTCTTGGCGATGGGCTGCTGATAAGGCGACTTAGCCAGGTAATTCAGGCTTTGCTATCACTAGTTGGCATCTGGACTGGGTGGTGGCTTATCAAACTCCGAGCGGCGCATTTTTGAAAGCCGGGGCTTGAGTGATGGCGTTCCGTCGGGTCCGTCGCAATGACACCACTGGTACCGGGGCGAGTTGCTGCGCATATCATTCGACAGTGCCATGGAGGTCCAGATCACTTCGATTCCTTACGGTATTATCCCTATCCGTAACTGATCCGGTTGGGCCCTCATCGGCTTCCCCAGGACGCCGTTGCCGACGTCTTCCGCTGCCTTAACAGGAAAAAAGGCGGGTTTAGGGCAGGACGCAAGATATTTCACCGTACTGTTATCAACTAACCAGTGAACTTCTGTCGATGCCTGTGCTACCTAGTACGGAGAGCACCAGCAGTAAATAAGTTGTTGTAATGGTTTGTATTTTCTCAGGGTAGCGATAGCCCAACTCAAGAAAGGATCTCTGAGGCTGTGCTGGATGCTCTTGGTACCTACCACCTTGTTACTCCTGTTGCACCACTGACGGTCACAACGGGATGGGTCAGCCATTAGTGTGTGGACAACCTACAGCTGTACCAGGTATGTATGGGTAGCAGATTGTCTATGGCGAGGATGCTTGGTCTGGAAAAGATACTGTACCCAAGGTATGGCAGGACCTCTCACAGGGTGAGCAATGCGTCGTATAAGTACGGGAGGTATGTCCTAGGCCCCTAGTTCCTGCCTAGTACAGTAGGTAGGTGGTCTGGCCACAGAATCCATCAAGCCCTCTGTAGCCTGGCTTCTGCCCCACACAATATAGATACTTAGTAGGCAGTAGACTGCGCATCCACTTTATCCAAGTTGCAATTGGCGAGCGTTAAAAAGATAAAAAAAAATAAAAAAAGGCAGTTGAATTATATAACAGATATACGGCAATATTATTTCTACTTCACCTAGAAGTAGGTAGGTCATAGCGTGCAACAAGAGCTAACCTTCATGACGGCCGTCCATGCAGCGTGTTCCAACTTCAAGACTACAATAATCAGATCACCGTAACAACGCCGGCGCCCTTGATAGGCTTACACTCATTGTATCTTGCAAAATATGTGGAATATGCACACTTCCACGAACCAGACTGTGTAGTATTTGCTGCCATACTGGTCCTCAATGCTTCTTTGGGGGCTTCTTGTAAATCGTCTCCGCAGTACTTGGGGGAGGCAGAGCTCGAATGAATCTACAGTAGGATCACGCTCTGTTCCATTAAGTGCTCTCGCGTTATACTACCTAGGTAGACAATAAGGCTGCAGAAGGCGGGATAGGTTGAAAGTGGCATGATTGCCTTCAGGCAACCCTGGGCAACCTTGACCCAAGCAACGCAACGCCGCATTCACACATCATCGTCCCTAAAAACCTAAGGTATATAAAAACAGAGAATTCGAGTCTTCATCCCGAACGCCCTCTATACCGGCAAAGCCTGTCTCGGTACTATCGCACAGCCTTGCTTCCTTCAACCAGATTTCCCATCGTTCAATACTCTAGCGATGTCTCTGGAGCCTCAATCACAGCAACACGGGCGCTACACGCGCATCCGAGTCCATAACGAGGACGATTTCAAAAGCTGTATCCTCTCATTTTAGACTACATCAGAGAACCTGAACTCGCATCATCCGTCAAGGAATTCGTCTTTCGTTCTCATCTGCCATGGCATGAGACGTATTTGCGCAAGACGGGTCGACCCGAGGTGTTGAGGGCTGAAGAAAATGCCCGAGACATATCTCAGGAACACCCCATCTCCCAATTGGTGACGGACCTTGGTATTGAAGAGTCAGAGATATCCGACTGGGTTAGGATTCTCACTTGGATGAAGCCGGAGCTCGTCGCCGCCCGCGAGGAGACCTTGGCCGGCGCTGGGGGCACCTGGGAGATCTCGCCCTTTTACAGGCACCGGAACAAGCTCTTTGCCCACTACGCGGCGGCAGTTCTTCTGATGCTCTGTCCTAATATCGAGATTCTCAAATACGAACAAGGTAGTAGAATCGTTGAGGACATCCTCCGCCGTAATAACTACGGCTTGCTTCCCGCAGAGTATTTGAAGAGGCTTCGTGATGTTACTCTTCTTCCCACCTCCCATTTAATTTTGGGGGATCCCAGGTTCTACATTCATCTCAATATTCTGGTCATGTTGCGACTGTTCCACCAGCTTCCGGCTATAGAAAGCGTGTCTACAGATGCGGTAGGACCAAACAACGACGGAGGGTATCTCGACCAATTTCCACCTGCAACCTCAAATCTGAAGAGGATATACGTCGGCCATTCTATCTATGGAACGCGTAAGAATCCTCTGAATCATTTTCTTCTTGTCTTGGCAACTTTCGGAGCACGAGATTCCCATTTTGGGCCAACATGGTGTTTAAAAGCCTTAAAAATCACGCTCTAAATGGCGATAACTGACTTCGAGTATTGCAGACATCATTGGGCCTTTGATCAGAGTACCCAAATGCTTAGAAGAGTTCACTTTTACCACTGGCGGTCGTTGTATTCAAGATGGCGCCCAAGTTGCTAGATGCGCAAAGACAATCGGCGAGGCCTTGTACGAGCACAAGTCATCATTGCGCAAGATTGACATTGATATCGACGAGTATATTGGCGGAGATGATCAGAGTGACGAGGATGAGGTCGAGGAGAGCAAAGACGAGTGGTATTACAGAGACGTGGAGATCAGCACGGGGCCCTCGACTCAGATTCGAACCACGAATACGGAGCAACGATAGGGTCCATGCATGACTTCAAGTCACTGACACACCTCAGCATCGGCATCGGGCTTCTGCTGGGCGGTTGTTCCTGGGGTGTGAACGAGAGCGAGGAGGCTCCCTTTAGACTAGTTGACGCGCTACCAAAAAGCCTCGATTACTTGCTGATCCGAGGATATGAGAGAGGCAAGGTGGCACGATACGATGGCCAGATTGACGAGTTCTTGCTCTTAAGGCAGGACCGCTTGCCCTCGCTGAATGAAGTGCACGGTATAGACGAGACGACCCCTATCGGATTATCCGTTGAACACCCGGATCAGGAGGAAGATCAACTTTGGCGGCCGGAGATCTCGAACGATGAGTGGGTGGAGGCGCTTATTTGAACTGGACGTAAATGAGGGCAAGTCGGGTTTCATTCTCAAGGTTTACTGCAAGAACTACGTATTGCGTATAAATCTACCACCTCTCTCAGTTGAGGATCGGTTTTTGCCATTTTGTCATTTTGCCATGGTCCGGACTACGGAGTCGTTCCATAACTTATAAGCACACACTGCGTAACAAATAGCGAAAATCAGAGTGATCTCAAATACACTAGCATTAAAAAATGGGTTTCTACAGTGAGTTTTTGTTGTACGTTAAGTCCTGCGTTTCATGCTTGAATTCGGGTTAGAACGAAAACGGTCACTTTCTGTTCGTAAGGGTGTATTTATAGTGCATTTCTAGGCCCTGAAATTTCAACTTGGTTAGGAGCAATAACCCGCTGTAATAGACTTACGTAAGGCTTGCCCGGAACCCCACCCCCTACCAGGGTACCTAGAGGTACCTACTTACCTAACCCCTGGTCAGATCAATGACAAGAAAGCTTCAATTATTTTTAACATACGTAGCCAAACTCAATCTGACTGTTTAAGCTTAACACGCCCCACGTCGTATCGCGACAAACGACGGACTGAGAGTCTGAGCCGCGTCGACGCCTAGGTGCCCGCTCCCGCCGCGCCTGCTACGATGTAACGGCTCGAAACAGTTCTAAATGGCATCCTTCACACCCTACACATACATACAGTGTCCTTGCCACGATTCCACCGTCCAGGGCCGGTCCGCCGACGATGCATCGCCCACGACGGCGCAAGAGCTGGACGAGAGCGACGATGATCACGCCTTCGATCCCCGTGCGCAGCGCTCGACTTTCAGCCTGCATCCCCTCGAGTACCTCCTCTACTGCGATGTCTGCCACCAGATCCGTTGTCCACGCTGCGTCACGGAGGAAATAGTGACCATCTACTGTCCCAACTGTCTCTTCGAGGTGGGCAGCAGCAGTCTGAAGACCGAGGGGAACCGGTACGTGTTGTCTCGCCACAGGCATATCTTTTACCTTGTCGAGTGTCTGGTCCGCCTTCCGGGTTCGACGTTGGTCGCATGGACGTCCATCTACTGACGTAGCTTCTGTCATAGCTGTACGCGTAGTTGCTTCCAATGTCCCATATGTATCGGCCCCCTGGCCGTCCAAGCCCTCGAGTCTCCCCCGGAACCCGCCCTTCTTTCGGCAGATAGCGCCACCACCCCGACGCCTGCGGGTCCATGGATACTGACCTGCTCGTACTGCCATTGGAACTCGTCCGAGATTGGTGTCAAGTTCGACAAACCCCAAGGCATCTTTGGCCAGCTACAAAAGCTTCGCTACGGAGAAGAGCAGTCCAAACACATCGTCAGCGGAGACACGTCGCCTACGAGGCCCGACTCGATACCGGAGACCCACAAGGCGAGATTCGCAGCCTTGAAGTCCTTCTATGGCTCTCAGACCGTCAGTGCAAACCCCGGCGCTGGCCTTTCCGGCCTCGGAGACTACGGCCTCAACTCACCTGGCGCCCTGACGCGCATCATGAGCATCTACTCTGGCAATAACATCAATGGGCTAAAGCAAAAGAATAAGTCCGCCACAATGCGAGAGGCCGACTCGGCCAATGAGGGTTTCCGGCCGAGCGATCTGGACGAGAGCGCGGCCATATCACAACTGCGACGAGACGGGTGGGACGGCACGGTGACCCGCAACCAGGCCAAGACGCAAGCGGAAGAAGGCGCTCAGTTCGCGGACCAGTTATGGCCCATCCCGTATCTGCTGCGGACCAAGCGGTCGAAGCGCTGTCCCGTCTGTCGCCACATCATCAGTAAGCCTGAGTCCAAAGTGAGCAACACGCGGTGGCGGATTCGACTGGTCGCCAACAACTCCGTACCCTCCATCTCCATCAAGCCGCTCAACCAGCCGGCGCCGCCGGGCGAGGCCCTGCTCAGGCCCCTGCAGCCCGCGCAGTTCCTCCTGACGTTCAAGAACGCCCTCTTCGACGACGTCAAGGTTACGCTCGCGACGCCGGCCACCACCCCCGGCCGTTTCGCATCGAGGGTCACGGTGCTCTGTCCCGAGTTCCAGATCGACGCCAACCCGGATAACGATATGTACCTGGACGACGTGCTGAGAGACGGGGAGAGGGAGCGTCAGCGCCGACGAGGTGACGAGGGCATACATCAGGCGGAGGCGGGCAAGATCTGGGAGCGAGGACGCAACTGGGTTAGTATCGTTGTGGAGGTGGTGCCAGCCTCGCTTCGTATAGAGCCGCCTTCTGCACTACTAAGAAAAGAAGGTGAGCCGGAGCCGGATCTCAGTCCGCTAAGGGAGGATGAGGACATTTTGGAGATACCCATGTTTGTACGGTTGGAATGGGAAAGCGAAGCCACGAATGATCAGGTTGGCGCAACGGCTGGCAGGGAAAAAGACGCGAGAGAGAAGAGAGAGCTGGCATATTGGTGTGCCATTGGGATTGGACGCATTAGTCAGGAATAGACAAAAATCTACGATACCCCAGAGAGTTGAAGATTACAATTACAATAGCACGGAACAATAGAGAACGAATGTGGGCTCAGAAACGAAGCTTGTCCATTGGATTCACAAGCTACCAGTCAGAACGCCGTGCCTTTTAATAATGGCCCTTGAGAACCCCTAAATGATATCATTCGTCATGTAGCACATGCCAGTACCATGCCAAATGACTAATCGTTTCCTGATCCATTCCCCGTTTTGTCCCCTACCTCCGACTAACCCTAGTACTCAGAGGAACCGGACTGAGGGAACTCGAAGGTGACGGTGCGGCCTGTCAGGCGGCGGTAGACCTCGGAGTAAGTGTCGAGTCTGTAGTCGACGCCGCCACGCTCCTTCTCATCGAGGATGACTTTGAGGAGCTTGCTGTTGTCCTCCTTGACACGAACGCGCTTGCCGACAATCTCGACGGGGTAAACGAGGTCGGTCAGGATGGCGTCGTGAACGGCGGTCAGAGTTCGCGAACGAGGGCGCTTCTGCTTGAGGGTGTTGCGCGAGCGGGCGGATCGCTTAGGGCGGGGCAGAATGCGGCGAGAGGCGAGGATCAGGACATGGCGGTCGGAGAACTTCTTCTCCAGCTCACGGGTCAGGCTGCCGGCGATTGTCAGTACGAGGCTGTCAGAGAGGAGGTAGAAGAGGAAAAGAGACGCTTGCTTACCGCTGCTGGACCCGGTGGAAGCCCTGTAGGGATGGGACGGGGACAAAGATGACAATTGCCTTCTTGCCGTGGCCAACTTCAATCTAATTTAGACGCAAAGTCAGCCGGCGAGCTCCAGGACACATGGAAGATGTGTGTTCCTTGGACCGCTTCCCGTCCTATTCCACTGTTGCTTGTATAGTATTGATCTCGCTATGCCCCTCGCGTGGCACCCGTCTCGGACGCAGTCGCAGTCGTGGCAGGTGCGCACAATCGACGGTAGACGGACAAGGCGCGAGGCAAGTCGGCTGGGCAGAGTGGGCATGGAATAGGATCGAGCGCGGCCGTGGGGAGCCATCGCTGGGGCGCTGGGACGTTATCTCACCTCTCTGGCAGAGACGAACTGGAGGGGACGGAGCGCAGCCTTCAGATCGGCGGTGTTGGTCTCGAGGTCGTAGAGAGCACCGGCGATGCTGGTCTCCAGCTCGGACGGGTTGGCGCGCGACGGGCTGTTGGGGGCGATCTTGTTGGTAGACATGGTTGCGGATGTCTGTGTGGCCTTGTCGAGGGGGATGTCGGAGGAGTCGAGAAATCGAGAGGTCAAAAAGTTCGATGGAGAAATGTCAAAAGGGAGTTTCGTGATTGTGGGCGGTGCACGGGCCTCGTAGTCTCACACAGCCGAAAAATAGGTATTGTGGGCTTTTGTGGCGGCTACCAGCTGATTGTCGGCTGCCAGCTGGAAGGTAAGGTCCGACAACCCTGCTGGTCCAAAAGCGCGATGCAGTTAGAGAGTGAACACCTTGATGGCAGACATGAGTCTACCTTACAAAGGCCGCTGAGATCTCTCCTCCGGAATTCTTCACTCATTATCTGGGTCTGGTACACCAATTCGACTACCAGTGGTTTTTTTCCACCAGCATAGCTTAATTTGTTCTTCTCTTCCAACTCGACAAGGGGAGCAGACATCATCGAATCTGTATATCGAACAGATGATAAACTGAAGTTCATAATTTCATATTACACTTATTTGCGTCTCAAAACTCCAACTACTTCACACTTCCCGCCCTAACCATCAACCCCGTCCACACTCGCCTCTGTGTCTTCCTCCATTTGGACTATTGAACAGCTCGAAAGGCCAGATATATCCTCATGTTTAGGCCCCAAATTCCTTGTCATAGTCGACCATCGTGAACCTATATCTAACATCGTTCTTGTGCAGTCTTTGTACTGTGGTAGACAGGTTCTCTGCGCTAATTGGCACAGTCTCAACCCATGACTTGATGCCTTTCTCGGCGGTTAGCTTCAGCATCGCTAGCATCTCTTTTCTGCTGCCTAGATGCGAAGCCCCGATCAAGCAACCATTTGACATGAAGCTCTGGGGCTTGATCGTAAGGTTCGCATCCTCGGGCAGGCCGACGGACACCCATCTACCGTGGACATCTAAGAGGGCGAGATAGGCGTCGAGATCGAAACCTTCGCCGAAGTTGTTGGCGGTGCTGACGATCAAATCAAACGTCATCAGATGATCCTTATTCCACTCTTTGTCTTGTGTTGCTAAGAACCCATCGGCTCCCATGGCCTTCGCATCTGCCTCTTTACTATGAGATCGAGAGATGACCCAGGTTTCGGCGCCCAGGGCCTTGGCGAACAAGACACCGAAGTGTCCAAGACCGCCTAGACCAACTATGCCGACCTTTTTACCCGGCCCAGCTCCATTGCGTACTAACGGACTGTAACTTGTGATGCCAGCGCACATCATCGGTGCTGCGAGAGCGCTTGGAATGGCGTCGGGGATTGGGAATACCCTTTGCAATCCATCAGAGACGTGAGCTATCATGATGAAATCATGCCGCGTGCTAACTTACCAATGCTCATGTGTCCGCACATGCGATGAATAACCACCCTGGGTAACGATTCCGGTGTCTGGCCACACAGCGCCAAATGTGTCCATTTGCTTGGGGCAGTAAGTTTCATTATCGTTCTTGCACTGGCGGCACTCTAAGCAGGACCATGATTGGGCACCGACACCGACGCGCTCGCCCTCTTTGATAAGAGTAACCTTTGGGCCAACGCGAATTGCCTTGCCAACGATCTCATGCCCGACTACCAACGGAAATTTCTGGTCACCCCAGCCGCCGCTGATGGTGTGGACATCACTAGAGCAGACGCCGCAGCACTCGATCTTTACCTCAACATCGTGGTCGCCGAATGGTTTCACATCGAACTTGTTCTTGTGAAAGGTAGTCCAGGTGTCTGGCGAGTGGACTTGGAAGCCCGTGTACTGGTCGTATTTAGACATTTTCACGACTTTTGCCAAAGGTAGGTAATTCGAGGAGGACAGGAAGAACTGTAGAAGCAGGCAAAAGACACAGCACAGTCTTTACAATTATCTTGCCGCGATTGACAATGGAGGGGATACTCGGTGCATATATTTACTATCCCCCACCTTGCCAACCCAGCCACGATGAGGGGCATCCCCCAAAATCAACAATTATCCGCACCGTCAGGGAAAGCAACGAAACCGCCCCGGTTGTTTGAGCCTTAGCTCTGCTACTCTCCAGTATATGGTGTCCGTGGTCCACATCTGCGGTAAAAGTACGACTGTCATTTTATAGAATTCAACGAGTTGTGCATATTATTCCACCAATAGTATAGCGCGGACAGGCCCTAATATGTCCGAGTCAGGACCAAGGTCGAAAAAGATACGGCTCTTATGTTTTAATAAATGCATCGATCGGATCTACAAGATCATCGTCATAAATGGATACTATCATTCGCGTAACCTTCGCATAGAATATCGTTGATTCGGCACTAGGCGTGGTACTGGGTGTTAGAAAGCACTGCGTGGAACCGGCGATGTCACAGTAGATGGTACATGTCCGTGGGGTTCACGCGATAGCGGCAAGTGTTGTTGGGCAAAGCATTGTTAAATGCCACGATAGTCCGCAAACTGTGGTAGCTTAACGCTGATGAAAAGCTTCTCTAGTCCGGTGGTCTAATAACATATTCCCCGCCGCCCCCAATCTCAAACCAGCCGATCACGCAGTCTTGCGGGGTGTCCCACCCCCACCTAAACCGATTCCCGAGAGGAAAGCAATCCTCATAGAAGCGCCCAAGTAAACAAAGGGCACGTTCCCCCAGTCGATCGCGTTCCACCGTGTGAAGTCCCAGTAGATCCAGGACCCGCGCGCGCCCACGGAGAGCAGGTGGCCGAAGTCAGCCACGAGCAAGACGAGGAGCACGACCTTCCAGACCGTGAGGTCCCCCGTGCACCGCAGCACGAGGGCCTCGTTCAGCGCGAAAAGAAGGTATAGGTTCGCGAGCTGCGACAGGACGATGGAGGTCCCGAGCGGCATGGCCGACGAGGACGGCGCCGAGCTCGCGTCCGTCAGGCGCAGGTAGGCGTCCTGTCGGAAGTGCGCGTAGAAGGCGCCCACGAGCGCGGATACCGGCTCTATAATTAGGAAGAAGACTCGGTAGATGAGCGGGAGGACTGTTTTGCGAGGTGCCATCTTGTCTGGTCCACGTTTCGCAATCGGTCTTTGGTTTTTAGTGGGAGGTATTGATTAGGGACTTTTCCTATCATCTACGGATCAGATGCTACCCTTCGTCAAGTTGAACCGCGAAATGCATATTATACATACTTGATATGCTCAGTAGATAGCGCGCGGAATATCACCCGGTTGTCACAACGTCGGAGACTCGATTAGCGGGCGCTTTCGTCTTCCTAGTTCAACCGAGACTTGCGCAACAATTCAATAATTCAGGTGGAAGTATCTGGGTCTGCGATCGTACCATTGCTGCTACTCGTTTCGCTTTCGAAAATATGCATACCTAATCCGCCAAAATTCGTGGAGAGTGGTTACGGAACAACCTTCCGCCGCTGCCAACATTTTCCGAAGCCCTAAACAGGCCATCCTCTAGTCTAGGACATACGCTGAAGGTGCTCGGTTTGTTCGCCTCAACACATCGAAAGAGCATTCCTTATGTAGTAGAATAGGCTCTACTCATCACATGTTGTGTATACTCTGTTGAATGCGTGCCATGATGTCTTCGATGAGCCTTCTTAAGCTGGTGATCCTGACGGGTTGGCAGTCCTATCAGAGGAGGACGTAATGAATCGTATTGATGATCACTGTCTGCAAATGGGTTGGCGAATACGGAATCACGGAGGATTTTTCTCTAGTTGAGCCTCATGTTTACAGATCAATGTAGTTACCGAAACACACCCATGACCGCATCGCACTACCCTTAATAATTACCCAGTATTAGGACGCACCAGCCGCCCTCACATTCATGTATCGACAAAGCAAAGCGCAAGCTTGTTTCTGACTACAGACCGATGTGTACGCAAGAGTTACGTCTGGTTCATGCAGGAGTCGGAAGCTCGATGTGAGCCAGTTAGTTGATGGAAACCACCGCGAAACAGAGTTGTACCTCTCTCTTATAAAAGCGAGGGCACAATAACTTGCTATGATGTATGTAGGAGGCGTATGGTAGATGACCTTCGCAGCCGATACTCATACAAGCCTGGGACGGCAGCTACGGTATGAACAGGTCGCCCAGATCAAATTCCTCGGCTGCAATTTTTCGATTCGCCCTTTCCTGTCTGAGGGCTTATTTTCGGGAATTACCAATCCGATCCGCGCTTGAATTTGAATTACGCAAACTGGTGACTTTCAGCACGTGCTACTGGTTAATCGTTGTATGCTGGGTTTTCTAGATAAAATAGTTGACATCATCCAACGACTCGAATGCAATCCAGGCACTTATTACCTACCTAGTCTGCCCCGATTGATCTCGCTTTGTGAGAGGCGAGCGTCTAACGCCAGTTCGTATTGGGAAGTAATTATGCAAGTAGAGTTGTGCTACTTTGGCAGCGCTGTTAAACACTCCAGGCAAGGGTTCACCGTCAAGTGCTTTTATGTGTGCTGCAATAGGGCAGCCTAGATATATCGGGTGTTTCGAACAACGAAGCAATCTGGCAACATGCCTGCTTTAACTGTAGCTTCGATTGGGTTGAAGGTACTAGAGGTTCTCGAGGGCCGTCAAAGTCAGCACAGCATTATTGCCAGCGTTATGGGCGGTTACCGTAACCAGCAGATGTATGAACTATTGGTTGAACGTTGAAATGAGAATAGCGGAAAATCTTTAAGGCGTCACACAGATCCGGCGTCTTGCCTTTAGGGGGAAGTTCGTGAGCTAAATCCCTTGCGTCTAACAACTTCGAAAATATAGTAAAATGGAAGGAAATTGGACGAGAAAAGCCTACTCTGCCAGGTACTCAAACAATACGAGTACAATCTTATTTTTTCCATCGGCCGTAGCTTGCATTTTATAATTATTTATCAGGTTGTTAAGAGACTTGTCTAACTGATAATTGGTCAAGTCATGATTGTTACCAAAGCGCTGTATTCTTCGGGGAGGTCGGGGGAACTATCGCCTTCCCTCGGTGCTATATCGAAAGTTGTCGACGAGATGTTTTTTGGCTCGCAAAATGCTTAAGGGAGTCTTGGGAAGAGTCGATGCCCACAGATACAGTGGCCATATATGCAAATCCGACCTGATGTAAATGATAGCTACCATCGTATAATGCAGACTCTGTGTCTGTGCCAGCAAAAGCGGAAATGCCAATGAGTTGTTTGAGGCCATTGACCGACATTATTTTCTGTGCGAATAAGGGGCCAGCTTCTGGGTGTTGCTGTAGTCTACTGTTGCTTAGCAATTTTTCGATGCGCTTGAAGCCAGCAGAATTCAAGAATAATTCCAAGTTCTCACTAGATCGATTGAAAATGCATGAGTTATTTGCAAAGTGTTGGGGGCTAGCGTGGTGTTGACGGTGTGAGAGTGAGTGACGACGTATTCACTATCAGGGGTCACTATATAACATTGTTCTTCGTGCCTTCCCAACCTTACCCAAGAGATGACATAGAAGTTATGCCGATACATGTTTTAATTTTAAAACCTAGTAGACTCCTCTGGACCGAGTGTTTAATATTGCTTCAACTCTTAATCCCAAAGTGATATCGAGAGTTGTCTTTAAAATAAATGCTTTGGGTGAGCATATTTTTATTTTGGGCCTCTGCCGAGACCCGATCGAGCAATAAAGAATCACAGGTGGCTAATATCGTCATCTTTCTTACCGTCATAGGGACCTCAGAATTCCCCCAAGCCAATACCGGGATTGCGTGCCGTATGAGCTCTGAGTAAACATACAAGATCCAAAATGGCCCTAGTGTAATTAACCCTTATGCTGGGCGAGAAGTAGGTAGGTATATATATAACATTATCCTCAGGGACTATCGGCCGAATTGGTATGACCTAGCGAAGCATAGCGAAGTATTTCTACCGTAGTATCCCTACTCTGCATTGTCAGGGAGGCACCTGGTGCATATTCTTCATAGTAAAACCAAGGCTGACAGATATTATCTAACCCTCTAATAGGCAATCCTACAAGATTTCTCAGTCCCATATAACAGTAAACTCCTTAAACTCAGCAGTTAACGGCGTTGTAGCGTTTTTCTCGGGGCGTGCGATCAGGGGGCTGACATCCAGAACCCATCCCTTACCCTCATCCTCATCCTCATCCGCGAGGATCCAGCACACTTCGCGCAGCGCAATGCGCTCGACCTCGTCGCCCGTGGACTCGTCAAGTATGAGCTGGTAGATCCAGATCGACCGGCCATTCTCGTCACCCTCGCGCACAGCCTCGAGCGTCACGCCGCGTTCCGGGTTGACAGGCCTGGTCAGCGGGCCGATACCCCAGTCCGCCCACCGGTCGCAGCCTACGGTGCTCAGCTGTGGCTGGTCGTGGTAATACTCGATGCCTGTCTTGAGCCACTTATCTGGCGCCTCCGTAGTTGGGGGCGATGAGGAAGCCCGTCGAGGCACTGGAACTCGAAGTCAGCAATGACCATGTAGAGTGTGATTTGCGAAGGGCGTCGGAGCTTCCACGTATTATATTGACCCAAACGGCAGCTTCATACTCTGAAAGCCACCTGGACAAGATCAGACGACTCTGGGAATTCCTTACCGAAGACGAGACCAGCTTGGTCGTAGCGCTCAGTCCATGGGGCCCAGAATGTTACGCGCGCGGAACGGAACTTCTTCAGCAGGCCTGAGGAGGTGCGCGATATGGGAGCTAGGAGTCCCGGTTAGTCCTTGCCGTGATGGGATCACGATGGGTTTGGTGGCCGCGTTGGATTGTAGAATCGTAGGTCAAGAGAAAGGGGATAGGAGAGACTCACCACTCCACACATTCGTCGTCGGCGGCTTTCGCCAGATATCAGTGCCAGGATTGGCCTGAAGGGTGAAGGACGAGGTATTGGTGCTCATGGCGAATAGAGGTTGGAAGGAGTACCAGGGAGGAGAGAAAACGGCGGTAAGTTCAGAACAGCGTTTCGATCATGGAACTCTGGTATATATGTCTAGTAATGAGGGATTACGATGGTCCTGGGCAGGGACGTTTTATATACTTTTTCCTACTTCTGGGAGTCCTAAGGCCAGCTTGTCGTGATGGGGGCAATGGATGAGCGAGGTCCCTACCCCAAATGTCTACTCCGCATTTGAACGGGTGGTCTAGAGTGCCCTTCGCTGTGCCTGCCAAGAGCTTGACTCTCGATTAAAGCAAGTCAATGGGCGGCATGACCCTTTTCAGTCACGCATTCCTCATCGAAAACTGCATGAGGCTTCTATGATGTGCCCTAATGATCACAATATGTGCCACTCCTGATTTCACCGTGATGGGTGAGTTGGATTGGTCTGTCGGAGCTGCCAAAAGGGGAATGGTGTGTTGGCTGATAGCCATACACAGTACTTGGGCATACTCCTAGAATTGACCTATTGACGGTAGGGCTAGAGCTTGCCTGGGTGGATACTGGTAGGTGCTATCTATCTATCTACCTACCTAGTGATCGGGGTATGAAAGGGGATCTACGGCTGGGGCCATAGATCCATCCTCCGTTCCATCTACCATATCAATTCGCTGGCAAACTTAACTCTCGCTAGTCGAGAAATACAGTCTAAGAAGCGAAATCAATTTAGGTCTTCAAGATGTGGTGCAGTGCAGCCCGGTTAGCGATGGACCTTGCTATCCATTCCCAACTCCGAGACCGGCCAAGTCTTAGCCCACCTGCAGTACACATGTCACAGGTAAGTACTTACTACGCTGTATATAGAACTAAGTGGGGAGGGCATCCCCAACCATGAAGGGTGGCATACATACCTACCTACTTCATAGGTGGGCTATCAAGTCTTAACAAGGGCGCACCTCAGGAGAATAAAACCGTCAATGGGGACTACCATGCTGTTAGTCTCTAGAAGGACAACTAGCCGACCTTCGTCTGAACATTAAGCTCTACTTTTACAGGCCAAAATAAACAGCGAGAATGTCCCAAGCACCAATTGAACTGAGCTCCATCACTGCTTCCCACTCATCTGTTGGTACCGCTAACCACGATGGCGATGGCGATATCCGCGTGACGTCGCCCGAGGAGGGGGTGGATTACAGTCCGGATGATAGAAATGCATCCAGAAATCCAGAGTTCTCCTTGCCGCCTGTCGACGGTGGCAAAGAAGCCTGGCTCTTCCTCGCAGCGTGCTTCGTTGTTGATGCTTTGATCTTTGGTATGGAAAATCCATCGCGAATTTCCCTCGATCCTTGCGCCTTGACCTACCTGGTAAAGCTGGAAATAGGGCTCTCTTCCAAGCTTTAACAGGCACTTGATAATCTCAAGACTCGACTGACATCATTCAGGCTACGCGTTCTCCTTCGGTGTGTACCAAGACTACTACAGCCAACACGCCCCGTTCGCCTCATCAGGCAACATTGCCGTAGTTGGCACAACCGGAGTGGGCATACTGTATCTATTCTCGCCTGTCGTACTCGGTCTGTGCCGTTTGTATCCGCACTACGCGCGGTTCGCCACGCCCGTCGGGCTTCTCATCGCATCTTTGTCGCTCTCTCTCGCGTCTCTTGCCACCTCGACGAATACACTGATCGTCTTGCAAGGTGTTCTCTACGCCGTTGGCGGCGCCATAGCCTACTGTCCAACGGTTCTTTATATCGACGAGTGGTTCGTGGCACGCAAGGGAATGGCTTATGGCATTACCTGGGGCGGCGAAGGGTTGGCTAGTGCCGTGATACCGCTCATACTTCAGCGATTGCTCGGACAGTTCGGTCATGAGACCACTCTGCGGGCAACCGGCGTCGCCCTCTTCATCATTTGTGCCCCGTTCTCGATATACATCAAGCCTCGCCTACCACCCAGTAATACGACAGCGATGCGGCCATGGGGTCTCAAATTCTTGTTCTCGAGTCTGTTTGCGCCCTACCAGCTAGGCAATATTGTGCAAGGGACAGGACATTTTAGTAAGTTAATATCTCTAACAACCAAACTCGGCAGGGAAGTAATAAACTTTACTGACGTCATTCTCCTTGATCAGTACCTAGCATCTACCTTCCCACATATGGTGAGTGATTCTCAGAGTATTTTCTTCTTGTTTTGGTAACTTTTAGAGCACGGGATATCTTCTTAGAGACAAGAGAGTGTCTAGAAGCTTCTAAAACCCTCACGAATCACGCTGCAAATAGCGATAACTAATTCCGAGTGTTGCAGCAAGAACCGTCCTTGGGGCGTCAAGTTATCTCTCGGCCTTAACAGTGCTTCTCATTAACCTGTCGACCACGCTTGGGTGTGTTATCATGGGGACACTGACAGACCGGCTTCCAGCTACCACTTGCATCCTGATATCTTCGGTGGGCGCGACAATAGGTGTCTTTGTTGTCTGGGGGTTGTCCTCCTCTCTCGCCGTGCTGTACGTCTTTTGCGTGATATATGGCCTATTTGCGGGGGCATTTAGTTCGACTTGGCCCGGTATCATGCGCGCCTTGGGACGAAACCGCGAAACGGAAGACTCCAACCAGGGTGCGATTGATCCCTCGATGATATTTGGCTGGTTGTGCGTTGGGCGAGGCGTTGGCAGCTTGGTTTCGGGTCCCCTGAGTGAGGCCCTGGCGAATGGTATGCCGTGGAAGGACCATGCTAGCGCCGGATACGGTAGTGGGTACGGTACTTTAATTACTTATACCGGCGTAACCGCGCTCTTGAGCTGCTCGAGCTTTGTGTGGAAGAAGCTGGCTACCCAGAGTAGTCTACAGCAGTAGATCAAGCCCCAATCATCGGTGGCTCGTATGTATATAATCTAACACATCCTTATAACCTGCGTCACCTTCGAGATTGTTACTGGTAGGTCATATAAAAGTTGTGATTCGGACCCAATAACCTCATTTACTAGACTGACGGTGACAAACCTAGTCCCCGAATTTGCAGAATAAACCTTCGATAAGTTCACTTTCATGTGCCTAGTAAGCCCCGAAAACCGTTACGTCTGACATGTGTTGATTCACTGTGTCGATCTACTCATCAACTCATATAATTGGGTTCAGTTTTCATTAACGATCACGATACGCTGTTAGAGGTTTCGGACTTAAGGAGTTTTTAGTTTTTTTTTAACGTATTTAGGACGTATATGTCACACGTACCGACAGACAAGAACGAGATCCGAGACTAAAGACCTGCATATAGTCATACGAGTGTAAAGCTCCGTCAAGGCTTCAACTCATACTGGTACCCATATTTGCCTAATTATATACCTAATCAGCCGAGGCAGCAATATGAGGAAAAGTTAGCAACTATATGCGAAGTTATTTAGATATATAGACTCCATATCTCCCAGTTGGCTGGAGGGGGGCAAGACCTTCATGGCTCCCTTAACGCCCTGGAAGATTATTTGCAATTCGAATATCCTTCCAGACCCTTGATCGCAAGCCCTTTGATACTAAAGAACCCAATCTTGATTTTGCGAATATGAGCGTCAATTAGCAAAACCAGAGGCTGTACATGGAGGACTAGGATGCTAATAAGCAGATGAGCAAAATTAGAGCAGCCGGCGTTGACAATATTAGAGCATGACGTGGCATGGATCCAGCATGTAGGTTGCATTAGGCCCCGCCATTTACGCTTGAGACTGCGAAATTTACTGCGTATGCTTACCTGAGATGAGCTGAACACGAGACGATGCGCCCTTATCGGTATTCCCTGCGATGGGAGTATGAATACCACCCCAACTCCACAAAAACGTGGAAGCGCTGAAGAATGTCTACACGTTCTTAAATGCCTGGTAAGCAGCCGTTCTCTCAATTTGCAAATCTTAGAACTTATCCTTCGCCTTGTTCAACTGAAAATTTTATGGGACGAGGTCAGATACCGAAAAATGCTATCTAAATTTGAGATAAGGCTATTGGACCTTCTCCCTTCGGCCACTTCGAACAGCGATAACGCCCCCATCCGGTGCCAGAGTCGAGTTGTCCCTCTGTCAGCAAACGAATCCTTTGAGGCATTATCCTATGTATGGGGGACTGAGCCCAACTTCACCAAGATCAGTCTCGATGGGAATGACGTCCTCATCACTTCCAGTCTCGCAGCAGCATTGAGACGAGCCAGGCTCCCCGGTACAACCAGGGTTCTTTGGGCCGATCAGTTGTCTATTAATCAATTTGATGATCAGGAAAAGGCCAACCAAGTCCCCCTCATGACCCATATATATACCAAGACAACACAATGTCTCATATGGCTTGGCGAGATGAAACCTGATATCTCTTTATCCGATGCGCAGTCGGCTTTAGACTTAATTCACCATCTAAGCGATCCCGAAAAGAACAAGATGTCGGATCTGAGCTTGGAAAAGAACCTCCACAGATCAATTCATGCTCTTGACTCAATAAGCATGACAGAAAATAAGTGGTGGACTCGCACTTGGACGTTGCAAGAGTCGATCCTCCCATCGAAAGCCTGCGTCTTATGGGGTCCGTTAACAATACAATGGGAGACCCTTGCCTCCGCGGGCTCGAACTGGGTCAATTCACCCCACGATCTCGTGCTCGACCCTTACCTAGACAACCTCAACAATCTGTTCACACAAACAAACGGTATTCTATTCTCGAAGAGGCAACATGGAGGGCCGCTGGAAATAACCTTCCGCTGGGGCTTCCGCTGGGCAACAAATCCACTCGACAAAGTCTACGGGCTTCTCGGACTTTTCCCGACCGGCGGTTTTACTCGGGTTCGAAAGTGCAATTATCAACTCCAACCCGCCACCGTCTATGCCATGTTCACGGTGGACTTGATCGAACATCACAAAACGTTGCATCCGCTCGCCTTGAAGTTTCTCCAAAGGCCCGGATCGAGAATGCCAGGTCTCCCCAGTTGGGGACTAGACTTGAGCGATGGCAATCAAAAGAAGGAAGAAGTGAGGGTAGATAGAGATGATTATATATGGTATATGAAGAACACCTACGACTGCTACGTTGCCTCTGGAAAGACGGAGGTGAACTCGACACGGCTTCAATACGATCAAAATTCCAACACCCTAAGATTGACAGGAATTGTGATAGACGACATTGCAGTGGCAGTGCCACAACCCACTGAGGATGTTCCCGGCACTTCGAACATTACATGTGCCGGAGTCCCCCGACTGGTTCAAGAATGGTACCAAATCGCCGAAGGCTTCTATACGAACCCAGAATGGCTTCACCTTTCATGGCAGGCTTCTTTTTGGAGAGGACTACTGGGCAATCTAACACTGGGCGGAGAAAACGAACCCAGGGCTCAGGCTACGCAGGAAGATGTAGCCTTGGCACAGAGATTTGTTGAATTCGGCGAGAGAAACAGCATATGCCCCAGTCTCTTCGCATCCATCTCTCATCGGAAAATGATCATCACTGCGACAGGCTTGTTGGGTTTTGCCCCGCATGACGCAGATGTCGGGGACCAAGTTTGGATCCTACATGGCGGACGAATGCCATTCGTATTGCGAGCAAAAGACGGGTTGCCGCGGCCGAAGAATGAGTATATCCTGATCGGTGCGTCATACGTCCATGAAATAATGGACGGTAGGGCGGCGGATCATGCTAAGTCTTCTTGCGAGATCGTCTTGAATTAGTATCGAAAGATGATCCGAATGAATCATCCCACACTCGCTCCCTTACAGTCGCCCCTTGATTATTCACCTCGTTAGCGCCGGCGATGAAGAATGAATACAAGACCACAGATGGTAGTTTTAAT
The DNA here is from genome assembly GCA_022495125.1 of Xylaria acuta. Lineage (NCBI taxonomy): Eukaryota > Fungi > Ascomycota > Sordariomycetes > Xylariales > Xylariaceae > Xylaria > Xylaria acuta. The sequence goes on from MU383112.1 coordinate 156,506, forward strand.
AGTGATAATTTCCATTAGTCTATATATATAGCTACACTGTTTATAGTAAGGGCCAGCTAGGGGTATTTCAGCTGGATTGCGGCTCAGCGACAGGAACCCGCTGAGAAGCATCGAAATTCCCGTGATGAGTCGAACGTCGCACAAACTCAAGACACACCGATAACGGGTTACTGACTGCTCTTATAATTCATTCTGGAAGAAATCCATTCACCCGAAGAGACGAGATCTTAGGGCTCGACTACTTACCTGCGTGAAGGCGTCCTTGGTCTGCTCCCTCTTGGCGAGCCCCTTGAACCAACTCACCAAAAACGGCGGAGACATGTGCGCCATCCCGTCTGTTAAAGGGCGGATAGCCTTTGGTGAGCTTAAGTTGTAGACGGCGTATTGTTCGGTACCTAGGGAACTCACTCCTAAGCCATCAATGTCTGGGTTATGGATTAATGTTTGGTTCTTATCGAAGCATATCTCTGGCCAATCCATTCTAAAGGTGACAAAACAAAAGGTAGAAGGGCAGTAATATTTCGGGATGGAGAGAAGCTAATGGTCATCTAAAAGTAAAAGGTACATTGCTGTAGGAAATCGAGGTTAGGTACATGTGCTGTATATGAGGTTTCGCTGCGCTTTCTACAGACAGTTCTCGTAGTAGCTTTTAATTATCTACCATATCAATTCCTAGATACAGCCTCTCATTTCTGAATCTAACCCCGCGGCACCAACCGAGTATTTCTAAAATTATCCTCGGATCTAATAAACCACCGCAACCACATGCAGTCGCTAGAAGTAGAGCCTGCTTCTAGGTAACTATGTGGCCGTTTCAGGGCCGACCCATTGCTTGCCTTGGCGGCCTGGTATTGGTAGAGTGTCGGCTGACGCTCGCTGTACAAAGCTCCAGGGCAAATAAGAGGTCGATCTGGTCAGCCCTGACTTAAACTGACTGCCGGAGTAGGGCAATCGCTTTGACCCCCATATGCACAGCAAATCAAGGCAGACAGCACCAAGTAATACGTCCTGCCGCCGGCTCGCAGACAGTTTGCCCGCCACCTAAGCAAGTGGTTAAACTGCCTCTCGATGCATAAGCCTTATACCACGAATCTGCCTAAGTGGTGTGCGACGACGACACCTGCGTACCATGGAACATATACGGACAGAGCACGGAAGTCGTAAAAGGATTAGACACGGAGTTATGATATTGCCCGCCCTTGAGGTTAGAGTATGGTTTCTGCACCCGTTATGTATTATATAATAGAACAGCTTATGACGTCTTATACCCTTCGGGAGGGTTTGGGAGTTCTAAAACTACCGCCATGACGTTAAGCGCAATCAATCAATCAAGCGGAGAATTTGCCTTTTATCTCCAATTTTCTTGGCACCACTCTGACCGTGAGCATATTTAGGTATTGAGCATGTGCAGCCAGAGCTGGGTAGCCCAACTTGATTCTTTCCACTTTCGGCGGCATAGCCGTGAAGCGCTGCGGTTCTGTCCAGTGACAATGGTACATTGATTTCTTGGCACCATTGCTAGTTTCTGGCTGCCTTGGGGTTAATGGTAATGTCAGCGCTTCAAGAGGTTGAAAGATACCCTCGGTGCTGCAGTCTGCATGCGGGTGGCACGGTTCCATAACGCACCCAACAATAAACTGTTTTCTCCACTTCTTCGTCAGTTAGAGCATGGCATCAGAAAATGCTTTGTCGGTCTGTAGAGTATCATGCGCAGTCTATTGACACAGCTTCTTGTCTTCCGTCATCAGCAGGGAGCATGTTACGTAGCTAATACTATCACGGAACAGAACTGCAACACTATACCATGACGCTACCAAAAGTAGAACGTTGTCAAGGTGGGGGTGCCTTGACGTCTGCAGTTACTTATATGCTTACGGTTGGGACCGTAGCAGAGACGGCCTTGCCCTAACGTTCGTGGAGCCTGCTTCATCCTAGCCTAAATGGTCTTATCACATACGGTATATTTCATTGCGAATTGGTGAGTTTAGGCGTCCATGTGCATCCGAATCTCAAATTCCCCTTTGGAGGATTGTCGCAATGACCAAGTAGTCCATCACACTCAAAAGGAGTTCCCGGGTTCCTGGGACTTAATTACGGTGCACGAATAACTTCCAAAACCCGTACCGCGGTGGTTTCGATTCCCGAGACACCGGTGCTTCCTCTATTACGACAGAGTTCACAAACTAATGATATGCGTCTTGATCTAACTCAAATTTTGTGACCATTGGACCACCGACCGCTCAATTTTCTGTAACCTATCATGCAAACATCTGATAGCGCGCTCACTTCCCCTCTTGTCCTGTAGCAGGTCGGACTAGGGACGCTGGTCCTACGCGTCGTCATTGTCCACATCACTCTCGACATCATCCACGGCCGCACCTCTATTGCTGTCAGAGTTATCTTGATTATATATAAAAACTAAGCAAATATGACCGGATCTGGGCACAAGGTCCCTAGACTGCCAGCCAGCTAGGAGGCATTAACAAGTAAGTATCTGCCGTAGATTCGACCGGCCTTGCGGGGGCTAGCATATTAGTTCACAACAGACCGAGTTGCAAGCAAAGATAAATAGGGCATAGATCAAGTCGCCTAAACAAAACAAAAAAGAGAAAAATAAGGCGGATTGACTCCTACGACAAATTTACGCTAAAAGTTTGGAAATAGCTAAAGTAACAAATACCCCTATGTATAATATAGCATACAGCGAACCAAACACCCGGCCCTAAAGGTTAAGCACAGGAATATTATTCATAAGTATAGTAAATAGCCTGCATGCTTTCGGTTTAAGACCTAGCTGAGGTAGGTCTGTCTGTAGAGGTGTGGATTTGTATATGCTGCGTTGACGGGAGAGATTAGATAGCTTAGTACGCGAGAGATACTACAATGTTGTAGTTGCTTAGAAGATGACTAAATAAATAAGTCGCAACCGGTGTTTTTTAGAACAGGATCAACTAGTTCTTAGTACCACAGCTGTATAAACCTCTATCTACTATTATTGCTTAGCTGTGACGTTTGTTTACTTTTTATGAAACAATATTTACTTGCTTAAAGCCGCCTGGTAAAGGTTAAAAAAACTAGCTAATAAATAGCTAACAGAGTTGAGTTGTACAATAATTTCCCACTTTCTACCCCATAATCCTCTCGGTAGCGCTCCGAGGAACCATTTGGGGACACGGAGTCCAGAAGACCAACCAAAGTGCAAGCTATCGTAACAAGGGCTTGGAATAAGGGTATATATTCAACTAATAATTCTCCTTGGGTCTAAAGCGGTCTATGTTTCCTTTTTCTGATCTCGATGTAACCTCGCTTCTTGCCCTCTATTTATACATATGTCTCTGACCGCAATTCCTATTACCCCTCTTCTGTTGGGTTCCGATTCTAGGCTTTAATACAGAGGCTGTGATAGTTGCCGACCAATAGCCAGGTCAAGGCTGAGACCTATGTCTTGACGGGTCTAGGCAGTCCTTGCCGTGCGACACCGGGAGAACGTTGTGTCCTAAAGAAGTGGGGATCAAAGCCGCCGTCCTCGATCTAGATAGATGAAGCATTCGAGAAGATTCCATTGTAAATGGCGCCTAGTGGGACAGTATTTGTGTAGAGGTGTGTTGGAGGTCCACTATGCCATACGGATTTATACATAATGGCTCTGAATAAATAACATATTATGTCTTACGACGTTGTCTTATGTTGGCGCAATAGTGTGCCAAGAACGAGTTATAGTATGAGTTTAAACTGGAAGATTCCATAGTTCCTTCTCTTCTACTAAAGTTTACCAGTGTACAGTTAATCCAATAAAGGCTAACTGGTTTTGTTTTTCTTCATTTTTTTGCCTTGATAAACTAACTGATAAAACTATAACAAATGCTTTAATCTTTTTTCTATAAAACGGAAGGCTTACAATAAAATTAATTTACTTAATTATTATAGTTAGACGATCTCTTACATTCCATGCGTTGTTATATTTCTACTTACCTAGGTAGATTAGAACAAAACTGGTTAGGACTTTTGTGAGCCCACTATAGCTAAGGTAACGACAACAGGCGTGGTGTCAACCTACTTGAGTGGCTTCAATTGCTTTATTGTTGTGGATAACGGGACAGTAGCAGAAATTACCTACCGGAGGTAGAGCGCTAGATGCTACATCATACTACAACCTGTTGCGGAGGTGTGGAGCCCATATATACCATTAATACTTCGCGGAGTAATAACGGCGTCGTTTTTCTCCATGACACAACCCATCTTGTGTCCTAAATTAAAGAGCCTTGGTATACATTGAGTAACAGCAGGGCAGTTACAGCATAGAATGCAATAGAATTACGTTGTGCAGCATCAGGAGCCAATGGAATGGTTGTCCGACGGTAGGCACCGCACACGGTATATGCCCCCAACCTACACAGTATCACACGGTGCCTACTATGTGCTACCACGGGCACCGCACCCATATGTACTATTTCGGGACCCGCGGCGTGGCGTTGATTCGTCGCTGCCTGTGCCTGCCCCGTCTGTCACCTTTGAACACAGAACACACACAGATGCTAGACAAAACTGTTTATCGATCTCGAAGCCTCCACTCATACGATCCTTGCCAGGCGCAGGCTCATAACCCACACTGACTGACCGCTTCGAGGTTGTGGTTGTGCATGCGCCATTCACCATTGCATGCTACTAATATTACCGGGTCGCCACCATCAACGGCCGGCCAATAATCGTCAATATATCTCGGCCTCTCGCGTCGTCTGCTATCATGCCATAGATGCCATGGTTTGGTCGCGACCTGCGCCCATGTTCACGGTTCAGACCCGTGGCCCCAGCATTCACATCTCCACCGTCTTCTCTTTCCTTGGCGTCTCCAACTCGCTACTACCCACCTGCGCCAGGTAGCGAGAGTGTGGCTGACAGCGCCATCGCGGTACGGTATAGACAGGACCAGAGAAGAGATTACTGGATACTATTACTGGAGGTACAGTAGGTAGATGGTAGACGCAGATTATGCAAGTGCTCATGCTCACTGTTCCTCTCGATGCACCACTCTCTTTCCCATGCATCCGAACTGCCGCTCTCCTACGGTACTTTTTATTTCCTTTCCCGTCGCTTCTGTCAGCAACGGTTGCAACCACCCGGAGACCGGCCACGTCAAATTTCATTGACCCAACGCGCGCGCTCCACCGTAGACGAGAGCATCATGCGAACAGCCCTTACTGAACACCCAAGCCATTTCATAGCCTCGCACCAGCATTGACCTCTCTTGTACCATGGCACAACGTGTGGCGACACCGCAGGGCACGAAACGAAGACATCCGGGCTTCTCCTCCCCGCCAGGGTTGCATGCGGATGAATCCGACCACCGAAGACCCATGGGGCCATACCCGCCTCCTGGCGCCATGGGTGGTCTCCAAGCACCTCAGGTCGGCGTGGCCGTCGTGACGATTGACATGTTTCGCGAGTATCAGAGACAGGTAGCGACAAATTTTGAACGGCAGGGCGGCCAGATCGCCCTTCTTCAAGAGCGTGTCCAGTCTATAGAAGGGCGCATCCAGTCGCTGGAAGATGCCGAGGACATGGCAATTGACGCAGTTCGCCAGATACGCGATACTGTTATGCCGCGTGTCGATCAACACCAAAAGAGTCTCGACGATTTAACATCGGCTGTCGCTCGTCAAAATAACCTCATCGAGACTTTCGGCCATCTGGGCCAAGAGCTGCGTGCTAACCAAGGTCGTGATGTTGCACGGCCTGGCCAACTTGCCTGGCGCCCTGGACCTCTAGGGGGTCCTGGCGACCAAACCAAGAGCATCGTGGAGGACCTCAAGGCACAGTTAACAAGGAGTTTTGCGAGCCTGGCAGAGCACGACCGGCGTCTGCGCGACACTGACACCCGCTTAGAAGCACACGATACACACCTCACAGGTCATGAGAGGCGCATAGGAGAGCATGATGCTCACCTAACAGCTCATGATAGACACTTAGGTGACCTTAATACGCACTGTGCGGAATACAATGGGCGCCTAGGGAACTACGTAGTGGCAAATAATGAACGCCTAGAAGCAATAAATAAGGTGAATGAGCAAGTAAGTCCTGCTCTTATGGGGTGATTGTGAACGGATACCTGGGCTAACCGTGTGTGTTAGTTGAACGGACGTGTGATGGTTCTCGAGCAAAGAACGGACCATGGGTTGAGCCCCGCCCAGGTTTCGGCAATCATGCAGAACCACCAGCAACGCCTAGAGTCTCTGGAGCAAACCTTGCAACAGCACATTAAAGATTTACAAGAGGCACAAGCCGTGAAGCCCAGTAGCCCTCGCAGCCAAGAACCTTCATCTTCTAGACGGACACGTACCCCGGTGCGCCAAAATGGTTCGGAAAGCCACGATCAATCAGATCAGGCGAGCAAGGTCTCCGAAAAGACTCATAGCCCAGAACCGCACGGCAAGAAGTCCCAGAGCCAACATGAAGAAACAAATCATATCCCTGAAGTAGAACGACTTGGTGAGCTTTTGGATGCCATAGACAAGCGAATGACTCCCTTGGAGCAACGCATGAATCTGGTAGAGAAAGAGTTTGAGAAGTTGTCACAGTCAGCTAATACCCCCGAAAGCATATCTAAGGACCTAACCTCAGAGGAGGAAGGCCAGTATGAGATACTGAGCCAGACTGATTTCCAACGACAGGAAGATCTCGCGGGGTTGAGATCCAACGAAGAGTCTCAGTTGCTAATGCAGCTTTTCTCGGAGAAAGACAAGTGCGAAGATGCTTGCTATACGGTACAAAGAGCGTGCGTTCACATGTGGTCGTATCTTCTGTGCCGAAGTCGAAAGGACGAGAGACTGGCCTCGGACTTCTGGAAGAGAGACGACTGGCTAAATTATCCAACTATCCTCGAGCTTGATCGAAACGCTTCTATGCCAAAGGGCAAATACTTCCCACGTTTTGTCTATGAGATTGGTGAAATATTCAATCGAAAAGTAGTCACTAAATACAGTGGACGACAAGCCACTCATCGCTCAACTGGGTATCATCTTGTTGTCGACGTCACCAAACCTGAGAAATCGCTTTGGCTCGTGTATCGCTATCAGGAGGCCAGTACCGACGGCCAAAGCTTGAAACAAAGCATTACGTATAAACAAGACAACTTCTGGCACCCTTTTGCGAGTGTGTGTGAGTACGATATCGCGATGATTTTCGAAAGATTTGAGGATTGGAAGGGAACAGACACGCCGGTTGGAAGCTATACAACCTCCAAAAAGCTTGTGCGACAAACTGCGGCGTTAATCAGGCCCACGTTTATCGAGCCGGATCTTCAAGAACTGAAAGACGAGATTCGTCGAAGTTGGGAGGCTAGTGCTAAGACGGGAGCACTCCGGCGATAACACCACACCCGACTTGAGTAGGATGCGAAAATCACCGAGTAACGAGATGAACAAGGGTACCAATATGAATTTTTTTTTTTTTTTTTTTTTGCTGAGGCTCAGTAAGAAGACTACCATCCGCCCCGAGAAGATCACGATCTTGGACTGACACGAACGTGTTTTCCGTTTAGTGATGCGTCTGTTAATGGCAATACCCTCAAAGACGACCCGCTTGATTAGATGCAGAAGCGTTGTTAGATGCATAGTTTCGTCTCAGGGCTGGTTTAAACTATCCACCGGATCATGCAGTTGGTCGCAGCATTCGGAACGGCTTTGCAGGTAACGACCAACATCGGTCCAAGCTGCCGGGATGTCGAAAGCATGTGTAGTCTTAACAGGACTACTATTGAGGCTGGAGATCAAGTTTAGGCGGATCGTCTCCCCCGCAACGCTCTTTCCCGCGCCATGTATTCCCCAACTGGACCCAACAGGATCGAATTGCATGGGGCTATTCCTGGTTCAGACTGCCCACGAGGCAACCTACACTTGGGTCGATTCCGGAGCCATGGTTCATGGGCAGGCGCGAACAATCGCAATGTCGGCACAACCACGGCCTCCAAGAAAATAGACCAGTAGTGTAGGTGCCTATTCTGGCATGCTAGCAACCGTTCTATTCGTTATTAACAAGTGGTTGTTGCAAAGAGTACCTCCTCTACCACTCTTTGCTTGCTAATTTTTTTCGGGGGTGTAATAAGCCCGGCAGAACTTTCCCGCCTGGATATGTAGATAATGGCGGCATGCCAAGAGCTGCGTTCATAGACAGCCATAATAATTAGCCAAGCAGGCCAATACGGAGATTTATCTGGTGACGATGCATGTCAGCTGCTACGTTAGATTCTTTTCAAAGAACATACGATATCTCCTAGCAATCTACCCTATCACACACGTGTACGTGGATAGTCATAATCAAAACTTGATAAGTTGTTAACTTCAAGGCGACCGACTATCAGGGCAGAATTCGGATGCAGAATCTTAAATATCTCTCGACTTCTACACTCGGATAGCTCTAGCCAATCGGTTTCTCGTGACGATCAGGTCCACGTTGCGACCATGGATAGCTTGTCCCAATATCTATCATACTATAGTCACTATCCAGGGGAGTGGGAGCGAAGTGCAGTTTGTACCTGGTCGGAAATGCGAAAGGCAACCATCTGAGAGCCGAGAAAAGCGAAGGAAGGAGAAGGGGAGCAGTGAAATGAGCTTCGCTTTGGTAAGAATTATCCCCAGCCTACTCGCCTATCTAGGTAAGGTCAATTCTCGAGACAGGGTTGACCCCAGCTATACTATGCTGTAGTGCACTTTACCCCGCAAAAGCGGGAATTGTCAAGCTACAGTAAGTTACCGCAGATGTGAAATTACGATATGGATCAGACCCGTCTCCATCCAATGCCCTGCTTACCTCTAAGGACTTAGGTACCTAGGTAGCTCGATCTTTGCGTATGTGCCTGCATTCCCAAGCCCCTATTGCACAGCGCGAACGCATGTCCTCACTCTTTCAAACTAGCCATCTCTGCAACGGCGAATTGACGGGCAATTAAACAGAAAACCAGTACTTTTGGTCGCGGTGTAATCCGAGGCGCTCATGCAGTCCAAGGGGCTTGGGATCATCAACCGTTGCGCGAACCCGGGGGAATCATCAGGGTCCAGACCAATGGGCGGAATTCCAGCCCGCCACAGCGCCATAATCCTCACTCATCATCGGCCCGTCTCCATCGACTTTCCCTTTTCTGAATGGGTATTCTCTCATGCCACAGGTTTACTGTGTACTGGAAAATGAACTGGACAAGGGTGGTAGAAACACGAGGGACAAGCATCAGATGATAGGTGAGGAAGAAAAAAAACATGTCCAGTCCTCTCTTTGTGCTACATACTTGTGCATACTACTCGGCAGGTTGCCGCGGCCCCAAATTGTCTTATGATTTGTTTTTTGAAGTGGCCTACCCCAAATTATCTCCAACACAATATGTTTAGTCTGGCTCATGGTTACCTCGATGAAGCTGTGTTATTGACCAAGGCTTGCTACCTAGTCAAGTTGAGGAGAAAAGGACGGGGCAAGAGATGTTGGAGGAATGCGGAGAAGATTGATGATTTCTTACTGCCCACTCTATCAGCAGGGGTAAACAGACATCTGCACTACCGCCCACACGGCTAAGATGGGTCCATCTGGTTCATCTTACACTACAGTAGGTCCGCCCTAGCTTGCCTAGCTTACCTAGCTTGCTTAAGTACATAGCAGCTTGCCAGCCGGCCGGACAATTGCATGCTTTCTTGTTGCCCGCCACTGATCCGTGACGATGGACGCCTTCCTCATCGGCAGTGGTGCAGCATGCTACTGGGACCAGGCGAGGCCCTGTAGGCCCTGTAGGTGTAGGACCACCTGGGGCTTGACCGAGAACTGGGGACGACTCTGGACGAGCATGAGCAGGGACCCGATCATCATCAATCATCATCATCATCATCTGACCAATCTCGACGCCGTGTGGACTCCGGAACCCTGCATCCATTATTCATAGCGTCAATAATCCTACTGCATACAAGCTGCACAAAGCGGAAAGAAAGTGAATAAACGTCAACCGGCGAGAATCGCTGCATATAAGAGTCGCGTGCGGACCGCCTCGGTCTTTGTCGTATTTTCTTCCCGCTTTTGTCTGACTGTCGCGACCCCCAGGGCATAGCACTCGCTCGCCATAAGTACAGCATACAAGGCTCCGAGTAACACCCCCCCGACAGCGAGCCGACGCCATGCGTACTTCTACATTCAGCGCCTTGCTGGCGGCTGCGTGCAGCGCCTCTGCCGCAACGGTACGTCAATAACCCTCTCAGTTCTTCGGCCCAGGCCTCCCAACATGAGAATGTCCCCCAAGGAGGCAGCGCGAAACCAGGCAGCTCTAAGTAGTCCGGTCTGGTTGGTCATATCCCAACCAATTGGCCGACTGCCTTTGTGTTCAGGGGAAACCACAAAGTGTGGTACTAGGGAATCAAGCTTAATCTTGTGCAGAAATTCCATTGGGCCCCCCTACTTCTCGTCCTATTGCCGGCAGCCAATTTACTAGCTCGGTTTTCGACAGTTGTAGTACACCGTCGCTAATTAATAATCCCCGCAACAGCAAGACTATCCTCATACCGAGCTCGCTTACTCTGAGCCGCATTATCCGTCCCCATGGATGAACTCACGAGCGGACGGCTGGGAAGAGGCCTATGCCAAAGCACGGGATTTCGTCTCGCAATTGACGCTCGCTGAGAAAGTCAACATCACTACCGGCATTGGGTGAGTAACCACGCTGCTTTTGACCCAAATTGACAAGCACCCCATGGACTGACTGTTTGTCGTCATGCAGCTGGTTAAGCGGACAATGCGTCGGCGAGACAGGCAGCGTCCCGCGGCTGGGCCTTCGCCAGCTCTGCATGCAGGACTCACCCCTCGGCATTCGCTTTGGTGACTTCGCCTCCGCTTTCAGCTCTGGCCAAACCGTTGCCGCATCCTTCGACAGGGGCTTAATGTACCGCCGTGGCAAGGCGATGGGCCAGGAGCATAAGGGGAAGGGCGTCAATGTCGTCTTAGGGCCTGTTGCCGGACCACTCGGCCGTGCCCCAGAAGGGGGCAGGAATTGGGAAGGCTTCTCTCCCGATCCGTATCTAACGGGTGTTAGCATGAGTGAGACTGTCAAGGGTATTCAAGACGCTGGTGTTGTTGCTTGCGCAAAGCACTTCATTTTGAATGAACAGGGTATGGCGCCAGGGACATGAAGCTATGAATCCAAAACTAATTGAACTTGCTAGAACACTTCCGACAAGTCGGAGAATCGACGGGTCGGGGTTACAACATATCCGAGACCCTTTCATCCAACATTGACGACAAGACTATGCACGAGCTGTACCTTTGGCCATTCGCTGATGCCGTCAGAGCGGGTGTTGGGTCTGTTATGTGCTCGTACCAGCAAATCAACAACAGCTACGGTTGCCAGAACTCTAAAACATTGAACGGTATCCTCAAGGGCGAACTGGGTTTCCAAGGATTCGTCATGAGTGACTGGCAAGCCCAACATGCTGGTGCCGCTACTGCAGTGGCTGGCCTGGACATGACTATGCCTGGTGACACCGAGTTCCAAACCGGCAAATCCTTTTGGGGAGCTAATCTCACCGTAGCGGTGCTGAACGGCACAGTCCCCGCCTATCGTATTGATGACATGGCTATGAGGATTATGGCGGCTTTTTTCAAAGTCGGCCAGACCGTTGAAGGGTTAAAACCCGTCAATATGGACTCGTGGACTTCAGATACCTATGGCTATCTTCACGCCGGTGTCAGCGACGGATACCAACAGGTCAACTGGCACGTCGATGTACAAAGTGACCACGGGAATCTCATCAGAGAGATTGCCGCGAAATCAACTGTTCTACTAAAGAACGAGGGCGCTCTCCCTCTCAAGAAGCCGAAGTTCCTCGCTGTTGTTGGGGAGGATGCTGGCCCAAACCCTCTGGGTCCCAACGGGTGTGACAACCGAGGTTGTAACATGGGAACTCTTGCTATGGGCTGGGGTTCAGGCACAGCAAATTTCCCTTACCTAAGCACTCCGCTCGAGGCCCTCAACCAACAGGCCATTGATGATCACACTCGCATTGAGGCAGTGCTGGATAATTATGCTACTGATACCATCAAGGCTCTTGTGAAGCAAGAGAGTGCAACGGCTTTAGTCTTCGTCAACGCCGACTCGGGCGAAGGTTTCATCGACATCGATGGCAACGAGGGCGACCGAACGAACCTGACACTGTGGGCTAATGGCGATGAATTGATTAAGACAGTCTCTTCCCTTTGCAACAACACAATCGTCGTCATCCACTCTGTCGGCCCTACTCTCGTTACTGACTGGTACGATTCTCCTAACGTAACTGCCATCCTGTGGGCTGGTCTGCCCGGACAAGAAAGTGGTCGCGCCATTGTTGACGTTCTCTACGGGAAAGTGAATCCTGCTGCTCGCACTCCTTTTACTTGGGCCGCCAAGCGCGAGGACTACGGTGCCGATGTCCTCTACAAGCCAAACAATGGTAACGGCCCACCTCAACAGGACTTCACTGAAGGCAACTTCATCGACTACCGTGCGTTGGACAAGGCGAAGATTAAGCCAATTTTCGAGTTTGGCTTCGGTCTGTCGTACACTAGCTTCAAATATTCCAACATTAAGGTAGAGAAGACCAACGCCGGTCCATACAAACCAACAAAAGGCAAGACCACCAAAGCGCCAACTTTCGGTACAATCTCCAAGAACATTAAAGATTACGCGTTCCCCAGCACTGTCCGCTACATCCGGGAGTTCATCTACCCATTCTTTAACACCACGTCATCGCTGAAGGCCGCTTCCGCCGACCCCGAATACGGGCAAACAGCCAAGCAGTTCTTGCCTCCCGGAGCGCTCGACTCCGGGGCCCAGGATCTCCAGCCTGCCGCACCCGCACTTACCGATGCACCGGGTGGCAACCGGCAGCTGTGGGACGAGCTATACATCGTCACAGCCCAAATCACCAACACGGGGCACGTCGTTGGCGATGAGATTCCACAACTCTACGTTTCTCTCGGTGGTGCCGACGACCCGCACGTCGTTCTACGTGGCTTTGACCGCATCCGGGTCAATCCCGGCCAGACCGTCACGTTCCGCGCGCCGCTCACCCGTCGCGACGTGAGCAACTGGGACACCGTCTCTCAGAACTGGGTCGTCTCGAAGCACCCCAAGACCGTCTTCGTGGGGCCAAGTAGCCGCAACCTGCCACTTAAGGCCAAGCTGTCTTAGGATGTAGATATGTGCGGTGGGCCGACGGGCGGGTGTAGGTTCGCCTAGGGACATTACAGAATTTGAATAGGATAAAATGGGATAAGAGGATATTCACTAGACCCTATAAGTTCTTGTATATACCTAGTTGTAATTGTTAATGTCAGAACTATTTGTGAACAAATTCAGGAGAGAATAGCAATACATCTCGCGGCACATCGTCTACCAGGGTGATGTTTAAGGACAAAGTTTCAATTGTTGCTTCCTCAAACTTTTAATACTCATGCCAAGTTAAATGTTGAGCTGAATACGATTACCCGTAGCAGTATATAAGAACTATAAACCACAAGAATTGATATATTGCCACTATATCGGTGGCAAGTCCATTTTAGACGTCATTAATCTCAACAGGGGCATACCGAGATGGTTTTAATTTATTTTCCTCCGCATAGTATAGAGTAGTTAGTTTAGATAGCAACCTTGCGATACTTCCACCTAGTTGCTGAGAATTTATTCCTGGAGGAGTTGAGTGCGACGCAAATCGTTATTTGTTTGACTATGCTCCCTACCTGTCTAACTCTAATGATAGGCCTGGAGGGTATCAAAGAACAAAGCACAACCTCGTCTAGAATCTTGGCTTTCCTTCGGAGATAATAAAATCCCATGGGGGAGATTTTGTAACAAGGGCTTGTAAACAAGGATCTGGAGGAATATTCGTATTGAAAATAATCTCCTATAGAACCAAAGGGGCCTTAAAGGTTTTAGATAACCCCTGTTTGGTCTATGTCGGGAATCCACGGCTTCATACCTAGAGTAACCTCGCTCCGCCTTGCCTACTTCGCTTCCGTATAGCCACCCCGGGAGGCTACAGGGGAATCAGGAGACGGAAGCCGAGCCCAAGGCCGCATTATGTTCATGGCTCTATCTTAAGTGCGTGTGGCCCTATGACACATAATTACTCCTTCCTCGTCCCATGAGTAAAAATCCGCTTCTCTAGAGGCTCAGATTGTTTCTGTACCAGCGGACCAGCTGGTGTCCCGAAGACCATCTGAGCCTTCAGTAACCAGGTGGCGGGAATGTTCCACTCTTGTGACGCGCGGGCATTCACCATCGGGTTGTAATGTTGTAGATTGCACCCGAGACCCTCTGCCGTGAGCATAGTCCATACTATGAAGCCCTCGTTGTCAGAAACTTCAAACTTAGGTATAACACGCTTGGGGAGGATTTACCTGCGTATTGAAGCATCCCGTTTGCATGTTCCATCCCTGCCCACCATGGTCAGCACGTTCACTATTCAAGGCACCGCAATCCTTTAGGTTAAGAAGCGGAAACTACTCACATTGCGGTAAGTGGTCTTTCAACAGTGGCCTCTTTTCCGCCATCTCCTGCAGGGTAGCAGGGTCATCGTAAAATAGGATCTATACACAAGCATAATATCGCAACCACCATTATTAGCCCTTATCGGTTTATTTTATTTTTTAGTATTCCCAGCTCTATACGCCCTTGGGGTAGGTAATATATCAGCGACAACAACACCAAAAAACTCACACTTCCGTAGGCAGCGCGAAACAACTTGATCCGCGGCTCGTACGCCGCCGCAAAGACGGGCGGAGCCACGGCCGCCTTGGCAACCTCGAACGCCATGTCCCAGAACCTCCTGTGCTCGTCTCTCACCAGCAACACGACGCGTGCGGACTGGCAATTGAAGGGGCTGGGCGCGTGCAGGACGGCATCGCGGAGAATCTCCTCGATCCGCGAATCGCTCACTTTTACGTCGTCCGACAGCGTGTGGAGCGAGCGCCGGTTCTTGATGGCCTCGAGGAGTGTGATTGAGTCAGGGGAAGACATAGTGGTAGTGTTAAAACGTTATTAAAGTTTATTGGGGGGTTTTTATTTATTTAATAACGGGTTTAGCTTAGCAAGGGTAGGAGTTGCAATAATAAGCTGTTATTTCAGAACTGAAAAGCCAAGAGATTTTTCAACTTTTGTGGGTGGCGGAGAGGATATAAGAATTTAAGCTGCGCGGGGGAAGGAGGCTAATAACACCCTACGCTTATCGCATGAAGGTAACTAAGTTAGAAATAGACGATTCGTAAAGATAGTGTATCGGGTTTCGGGCTAGATAGGTTCCCGCATTTATGCGTGGTAGTGGCGGCGGCGACAGCGGTGTGAGAAGGATTCGCTGACTCATAATGAGTCGACCAACCAAGAAGCGCCTATGTCCATGCAATTTATATCAACCTTTTTGTCTTCTTTTCCTTTAGGGTTTTCCCACTATATGCTAGGTCTTATCTGCTTCACTTTATAAGATGGGCCGGAAGAAACCTCACGGGATGCAACAAGTGAATCCTCCTAGTCCCATCTGAACCTACCGATTCATCTCTTTGGTGCTAGTCTCACCCTTGAAAACATAGGTGGCTATAGCTCAGAAACAGCCTGAGTCAGGACCTGTATATAATGAGCTGTAGGCAAAATGTTGTTACGAAGTGAATAAGTTGAGAACCGGGAGGCGTTTATATCTAGTCACAATAACCAAGACCTAATAACCTAATTGATCGACTCGCTTTTGTTTGACCGGTCTCCAATTAAGCTAATTCACAGTCATGGTGACATTATAGCCGAGCGACTGTCTCTTATTGAATGAGGACAAAACCCACCGTGGTGGATTTATCAGAAAAGGGCGGGCCACGGAGGACGACTGGGTATTATTGCGTCGTCCTCGCCTCAAGTTCGGCGCTTGCTATAAATGGTGGGGGGACGACGATGGATTATGTTTACCTTCGAGGTAGCCTGGTGTTGTATCATCGCTGAAGTTGCATCGTACGGCTTGACTAACATTTCACCCAATACTTCTTGGACTGTAATCAACTCGCTATAGTGGGCTTATTCAACTTGAGGAGTTATGGGTCAAATGGTCTATATACAGAGTGCATTTTGATCAGGACAAACAGCAGTCTCATGAGGCGGAATGAATACCACGTACTAGGGGCCCAGTTCATCGCCATCGAGTTGGGGAGGCGAAACCCGGGGAAAGAATGTGAATTGCTATGAAATGTATTTCTGGTCATGTCGGATGTATTTTTCTGCCGTACGCAAGTATTCCTAAGCTTTAGCTACAGCCATCATGCGGCTGGAAGTAATCTCGTCAGAAAATGCGTAGTTGGATAACATATTTTCTACCGCAAGGACAGCTATGTTAGTATACTATCGAAAAAAGCGCGTCTTTTAGAAATGCGATCGCCGGTAGCGTAAATTAATATTAATGCAACAGTGAGTGATAAACAGATTCCTGGCTTGCCCTAACCTGCCCTTCAGGTTAATCTATACAAACCCGCTACTATTACATAGATCCACGCGAAAGAAAACGCAAGAGATCGGAGCGAGCTGATTTGTACCATTGCACCCACGACTGTTTGCAGCTGAGATACCGTAGGAGTGCCGTGGCTTAAATAGCTCTTCCTATGCGACCGGTCTTAAATCTCACAAGAACCGGTCATCTCAGGCTACATTGCTGTCAATTCGTTTAGTATTCGAATAACCTCCATTCCCTGGCCTTGGTTTCCAAAATCCACTAGGTTGGCTCGGATAGCCCGTGTGCGAGAAAGAACTTCATCTGAGTTGATCAAGGACAGAAACCGGAGTTCAAGGTATTCCATATAGTGTTCAACAATCCCCAATCCCGAACCCTCATAGAGGTAGTCGGGAAACCATCGCTGTACAGGGTTTCGTCGTAGGCAGTCTTCCAGCAAATCCATCTTTGTGAATATGACGATGAAATTAGACCTTTTAAACTATGGGCTGTTTGTAATCGATTTGAATAGAGTCAACTGCTCTCCCATCCTGTTGACTATCTTGTCCTCGGGCGGCGGTTTCGGGTACGATGTTGTATCGACAGTGAATATTACCGTTGAGATGCCAGATTTATACACGTGGATCCATTTCTTCCTCTCACTTCGTGTTCCTCCTGGATCATAAAACCGGTACTCGATACCCGCGGTGGAGGGTTGACTGGGGAATTTAGTCTCGGTGATACCGGTTGTCTTTATCCTAGACCGTAGGATATCTGCCGTAGTAGGTATATAGAAAAGACCCGCCAGCCTCCTGATAGCTGTGGCGTAGTATAAGGTATTATCGTTGAGCTGATACTCCCACCTTCGTTCGTATGCGGACTGGAAGCCGCTGTCGAGCCAGAGGCTCGAGATAGCTTGGGAAACCCCCTGTGGCACTTGTCTACATAAATTCGGTTGCTCAAAAATAGTTTGAACGTGGTATTCATTTTTGTCGTCTTCAAGGGGGATCCCCAAAGACTCCATGGCTTCCAAAACATCCCTAATGCTCTGTATGATGTTGCTGCAAATCGTTTCATTGTATTCGAGTCGCTCTTCTATAGTGTAGTCATCGCCCAGGACTAACTTCAGCCCCTTTAACAATGTACTTTTTCCAGTTTCTGAGGTCCCAAGAATCATGATATTTCGCCGGTTGCCGTGGTTACTTTGTTCTTCCGTATTATGTATACTGTCCGTATCGGCTTTCTGTCGTAAAGCCCGCCTCCACAAGTCAAGAACACGAGGTCTTCGTGTCCAACTTGGAACCTTGACGGATTTTGATAATGGAGGGGAGGACATTCGGCGCATTTCATTCTGATCTGATGATGATGACTCACTCGT
The DNA here is from genome assembly GCA_022495125.1 of Xylaria acuta. NCBI lineage: Eukaryota > Fungi > Ascomycota > Sordariomycetes > Xylariales > Xylariaceae > Xylaria > Xylaria acuta. The sequence continues at coordinate 174,341 of MU383112.1, forward strand.
TATGGACTCCCGTGGCTCTTTTGCTATCATCTCAGCGTTTAGGGTTGCGACTCTATGACTTTGCTGTTGGCGAGTTGGTGATTCTAGCGGGCTACTGAGAGAAGGGTTATATTTCGGCTCTTCCAGATGCAAGGAGTTTGTCGGAGCACTGCTGCCAGGTCATTCTTCCCCAAGACCCTGTTCGGGTGATGGTGTGTGTCCTGCTCTGATTGCCTGCCTCAGGTGTGATCTTCCCACCTTCTGATAAATTCTGGAAGCAAGTATGACAGCGTCAAAGTCGAACATCATACTGATACCTGCCGTATTCTCAGAAATGAAACTTGATGTATCTTCAATACCAATGATTGAAGACGAAAGGTCTTTTGCTTCCTTCAATATGCGTTGGCTTTCTTCTCGGCGTATCACATCTTGTTGCTGAGCCCAGGTATTGCTGTTCCTATGTCAGCCAGTCTTCCATGTATCTGAGGCGCGGGGGATTCTCTATAGTGTGAAGTATTTTCAATAGTCTTATCAGCGGGAACATGTCCTACCATTGTACAGCTTGTAAAAGAAGGTTCAAAGCGTTGACCTGTCGGTCTAGTAAGCTCGAGTACTCGGATGTCTCCTTCTCGCCCCATAAAAATATGAATTTCTGCTGCGCTGTAATGTTGTTTGAGCCGTCTCGTTCAAAGTCTTCCAGTCGTCCTTCAAGAGTTAGGATCAGAAGACTAAAACAGTCGAGGAAGCTTCCAATCTGTAGCGCTAGTTGCCGATATCTCGGGTCGCGACTATACTCTGGTTTGTTCCAGATTTTTAATTGATCTAGCGCCGCCTGAACCATGTATAGCTGTCCGGTGATAGTAGAGATAATTAAGGGAGCATTGTGATATTTGGCCTTGAGTGAACGTAACCGCGTTATACATTTCAGCACCACATCCCCTAAAGAAACAGCCGTTCCTATGATTTGCACGATCGACGCTGGATCCATTTTAGGGCGGAAAGGGCGACCTGAAACGCCACCAAGCGAGAAAAAGGAGGCAATACGGATTGCGATGGAGAAGATAGCCTAGGTTTAGACGCGCAGAATGATCACAGAGTAACCCCGCACCATATGTACCAGAGCTGATTGAGTCTGCCTCAATGGCGCAGTTCAAGTTATCTGCCTACGGGCGCATAGCCCCCTATTACTACCCATATACACATGAGTAGGGCAACCAATTAGTGCACGACGATTGTGAAAAATAAGGACTTGTGCACTTTGAGAAGTGATTCAATGAAATGGCGCCGGTCAATACAATTGGTTTAACCACTTACCCAGGTAAGTGGAGGGGAACTCAAGTCCCTCACTTCGGGCAATTAAAACAGAACACATTAACATACAACGAGCAGCTAATAATTATCATCTCTTTTGACGGAAGAAAGTATAACTGGAGTAAAAATAAGGAGTTAACCATAGCGTGACAGGTGAAGTGAATTTTCGACAAGTATTACTCCTTCTGGGGATTTTACTTACGCCCCCATCCATCCGCCCCCATCCATCCGCCCCCATCCGCCCCCAACACTTAGTCGTCCTCCATCCAACCATAGCGATGGCCCAGACCCTAATTGTTTGACTTTATCCAACTTGTCTCAGTCATGAGTACGATTGTATGTTCACCGGAAATAATTCATATTGACGGCTTCCTCGCATCGTGTTGAGGAGAAGGCTGGCTCTTTACGAGCAACGCGGCGCTTGAGAGATGGTTTGGGATATTAGTCTAAAAGCGTTAAGAGGCTATAGTGGCATATCGCACCTGTGATTTAGGGTTCTTAATACTATCTGGGTATATATTTATTAGGAAAGACGGAACTATTCTTTACACGACGGAATTGCCTGCAAATCATCGAGAAATACGACATGCCATGCCCAGGGTATATGTGCCGAATACTCTAACACTACTATTCATCAATCATTTCTACTCTCTTCGGCTAGCTACGCTGCTGTAGTCGCTATCAACCACGTGCAGTGGCAGCACACGCACGTCTTGGTGATAACTGACCGCTTCTGATGGTCTAACTATCTCCACCACACGTTCGTGTTTCATCTTAGATGCATCATCTCCTTCAGATATGAGCTCATCAGGTTCCTGAAACGGCAGAATGGGCACCAGTCCTCCGTCGGGGGAGTTGTATCGATCCCTAACGCCGGCAATCTCATACATCAGAATGGCCCGGCATACCAGCACTGAAATCACTATAACCGCTGAAGTCAGTATTGCTCTTTTAAGCAGTTCTGGTGCTCTCGAAACATGCTCCCGAAACATACTCCTGAGACATTTCGGGAGCTCTCAAGTTACTAGAAAGGGAAGAAAATGACTCCAGCGGTAACTCACTGAACCTGCCGATGACTTCTAGAGCATCCCGCGGACCGATGAAAGTCAAGCTCGACAACACGAGCGTACCAAAGATAATATGGATGATTATGCCTGGTGTAAGGAGCCAGTTAAGACAGATGAGCAGCCTGGTCTCGGAAAAAACGATAACGAAGACGTTCTTCTGCGTCGCCGAAGGCACCAGTTCAGTCTTTCGCAACTCCAGCACCCGTTTCTTTGAGTCTTTCATCCATTGCTCGAATGAATTGCCTTGTAGTGCGTGAAGGGAAGTCTCGTCACTGTAGACCCGTCGGGCTTGGAGTCGGAAGACAATTGTTGCCGCTATATGTATGGGCAGCACCAGCATTCCCCAGACCAGAGGTGCAACGGTACCGTTAGGCCAAAACATACAGATTGTCCTGACACCGAGCTGATAGTAGAGCACTATTATAGAATCTGTTAGAGCTTGTGACTTTGGGGGGCGACATTGGGTTGGGCTTACCAGCGATATTAGCTAGCGCTAGAACACTGGGAGTCAGTTATCGAGCTTATTGACACGATATTGTCTCGAAAGGAAGATTTATACTAAAGCTTCGGGAAAACAAAAAGAAATGGCACGAAAAACTACTCACTGCCAAGGGCGATCATGTACTGAAAGACAACCAGGGCAGATCTCTGCCAGCCTTTTGGGCGCCATTGCTGTAGTCGACCTGGTCTTTCCTTCAAAATCTCTAGCGGGGAGGTGCTGTCAAATGCTCTGCTTAGATATACCGAGGGGCATGCAAGAGCGAGGAGGATCGCAAGACCGGGACGCCTCGCAATGACTGTCAGCAATGACAGCTCCATGGGGCTGGGACCGAGTAGAGCCACGATGGTAGGCGTGAGACCGAGGAGCACTTGGGCACTGGACATAGCGCTCTTGATATAATCAGATGTGTAGTTGAAAATGCAAGTGATAACGGGTGCCGTGATACTGCTCGGTTGGTCCGCGCCACTTTGGAAGTCGATCGTTATGTTAGTTCCCGGGCCATATCGGGCGACGGGCTCCTCGAAACCCATGATCTTGATGTCGACAGTAGTTCCGACGCCGTAGAGATAGTTCTGATATTGTTGGGTGCAGTTATGCTTCAGGGCAGTGGCGAATACGTAGCCGTATTGCTCATACCAGTCCAAGAATTGCGTCTGCGGCTGCGGGTAACCGAAGACATATCTCACCCCATATGTCGGTGTAATCCATAGCTGGAAAAAAAAGCCGAGAAGGACGAACTGCCAATGCATTTGTGCAGAACAATCTCTATCATTCCCAAAAGAAATTGAGTAGATATTAGTGAGTTAGTATGAGAACAAGACGTGTCTGATGAGCCTGTGATCCGTCAGTCAGTTTTAGGGCCCCCCTGCACTCTGTTACGGTGTCTAAAGTACGAGGGTGTCTCCAATACATGTTGTTGGGTGTGTGCTCCCGAAGACCTCCCTTGGGTAGCCCTGCCTATATACAGAATTCTTCACTCATTCTCAAGGAATGTGGTGTGCAGTAGCATAGAGTCAGCACTGCCCAATTACGAAGACCCCGGACTCAAAGCGCCCTTTACGACAGCCTTATTTTGCACTTTACTATTAATAATACAGCCGTTTCACACACTTCGTTCTAGGACATCCAGGCTTTGCGCGGAGAAATGCACTTCATACATAGTAGAGGATGGATAACATTACAGCGCAGCTGCTAACGCACCAATAATCTGGCGTGATACCCTTGCCAACCGTGCTATCGTTACCTTGAAGGATTCCAGCATGGGCGAGTATCCTACAGTTGGCGCCATCTCCGAGACGCTTATCGTCGAGGTCTTACGCTCGATCGCCGCCACAGTAGGCCGTGTTTAGTGGGCTAAACGCCATGGCCGAGCTCCGGGCTGCAGGTCTTCCCCTACCATATTGTTACGATGACGTGGTTCCCCTCATGTTCCTAAAAGGTCGAACGAAGTCAGCCCCTGGCGGTTACCTAACCAATGTAACGATCTCACCCCATGCCTATATCAGCACTTATTCCCCGTATCCCACACTCCGCAAATAAAGATACGATGGGGGAATCGAGGCTGGGCATGAAAGACGTCAAGATCTCCCCACGACGAAATGGTTCGCCGATCGTAAACGCACGATAAAAACACCAATGCTACGCGCGAAATATCGGTAGCAAGAGAGGAGCGGGAACAAATTGATTTGCAGTTTCCACCATACCCTTGTGTATTCGAGGATAACTAGTGTCATTACCATCGTCAAAAAGTGTAATAGATATTAAGTGACGTGCGGCAATTATTCATCACGAGTCTCCAACACCAGATCACGGCACCAGGGGTTTTAATCCTACCGCCAAATGTCTCGCTTCGTTCCACATTCCTCACCCCATACAACATGCGCGAATACATATCAGCGTGAGGAGTCGTCCACCATGGGAAGGCTGTCGCTATCTATTATGAAAAGCACTTGGCGATGTAAGCAGCAAGTCACCTAGCGATTATCCTCACTACATAAGTGGCTGGGTGCCTCAGAGCCTGCAGATACCCCGGGCAACCTATTAACGCGTTGCCGGCGGCACATTACAGAATTCGGAAACGATTCGCGGTCCATAAGACGGCGTAGCAATGTCTAGGACTTGTGGGGTTTCAGACAGTCCGGTGAATTCAAACTATCGCATTGTCTTGCCATTGGCATAAATTTTAGTCTACAGCTTTAAGCAAACCTTACATGCGTACCCAGATTGATAACATACAGTCCATCCACGAGCTTTAAATTCTTCTATCATTTTCAATCAGCCCTCTGGCCCCATACAGTCTCATCCCCGGCATAATGCGGTGGTGGCCAATCACCACAATTTTGGCGAATTGTAGATAGAGAAGGGCGTCCAGCTTGAAAAATTAACCCCATAACTTGGATTGCCCGCATTCAAACGCGACTAGAGCAAAATGATGGATAAATATAAGATATATCCCTTCGTTTTGTTTCGGTAATTTTCCCTTCGGGTACAGATGAGATAAAGACATCGAATATCTGTTACGATTTGTTTTCTAAAGCTCTGCCTTCATTCAGCAAGTTCGGTTTTGTACAGACTTATACGAGAGCAGATAGATCAGAAGGTGACATGATGAATAGAGTCCCCATTAACTATTTAAAAAAAACCTCTAAGATAATAAATCGTAATAGAAGTCCTGATATCCTCCAAGTTGCCGTTCTCTCGTGAGAAGGCTGACACTTAAACTAACAAAACTGAGGTCATACTAAAGCTGGGCGCCCGCGGCCCCTGGGTACGCGTAGTCCTACTCAAATAAGTGAGGTTTATGTTGCAGTAGACCTTTGGTGCATACCAACGTGCATATCGCGGGTCTATCTATTGCCCGGATAGAGGCTAGGAACCAGAGATCAAGGGTGAGCCTACTAAGTTTATCGCTTTAACAGATCTTTACACCAAATTTTGATTTGCTGGCGGCCTTTATTTTCCTCTGTTTGCTGTTTCTTCCTTCGCTCTATGTTTTCCTGGCCATTTCGCCGCCAAATCATATGTTAGCCCTTCACCCACTGCTCACCTACAAGCACAACACGCTTTGCTGACCTTGATCTATATTGCGTAGGCAATTTCCGCATACCTAGGTGTGGAGACCTCGTGAACTTGGGGCGGTTGGACGACTTATGGTTTGATTCACCTATTCTATTCATACTATCTCTGCATCGTTTTACTGGAGAAAATAACCTTAGGGTCGTACTGTAGAGACAATAGCAAAGTCCGATAAGAAGCTACAGATGTGTAACGGCAGAAACAGTGTGCTTCCGTAGAACGAAGAACAAGTAGCCAGGTTTTCATCCACCCCGAGATTCTGACCGTGGGACTCAAGGTTACACAGGTCGGTCAATTCTGGTTAAACGAACACGTACACGTATAAGTAGACGTTTTATTGTTGGTAGATCAGAACAATGCAGAAGATATGCACCCAAAATCCAACCTAGCTAAACCTCTAATAAATTCACAGTAAAGAATGAATGGAATATCCATTTACCTAAGCAGCACAAGGCGATTTGCAGTGCGATGATACGTGCATATATCAAGGTCCAACTACTTCAGCTGCACAGTGCTTACAGTACAGGTAGGCAGGTAGGCAGGTAGGCAGGTAGGGTATGGTACAATTGGCTGAATGAGGTGGGGAGGGACGAACCGTGTGACCGATAAGGCAATAGAGCAAGCCGATAACGTTCAACACCAACACAAAGCTCGCGAGCTGTCATGATCTTGAGTGACTCATATCTCTTGTCGCACAGCACTCATCGTTCACTTCCCAACCTAATGTCCACGGTCCACGGGTCTTGGGGGTGAAGACGTGGCTTCTCCTTCTTCTTAAAGCCTATATTATGCCATCTTTCGTCTTGCAATGGTTCCATGCGCGCCTCCTCAACGCACATCCATCTCTCTCTGCGTGTAGAGCGTAGTGTAGTGCCTATTCCTTTTGTTGTTTACACCACCTGCATCGACTCCAACAAAGCGTAGCCTCGACCTCGTTGCTCTTGTCTCGAACCAATCGCTCTCGGCTCGTGCGCATCGACGACATCAACCACACCGACGCCTGCAGTATTTCGCCATGGAGCAGAATGGCCAGGGTGCGCCCATCCAGATCCAATCGATCGACGAGCCGGGTTTACGGGCCTCGGGCGACCTCCTCCATACGATGCGCAAGGAAGTCGCATCGCTCCTCGGCAGGTCATCGACCGGCTTCCCGGGCGCCCAACCCGTTAGCTTTTCGCGAAAGCATCTCGACGAACTGCACCGCGAGGAGTAAGGCGTCCCGTGTCCCCCTCGTCTCATACAGTCTCCAGTCCGGGCGGAGATGGCGCACGCATTGAGGAAAGAGAAAGCTGACGCGGGCACCACCAATCTAGCTACTACGTCTGCGAGAAGTCCGATGGCATGCGCTACCTACTCTACATGACCGACGACGAGGAAGGCCGCGAGGTGCACTACTTCATCGACCGCAAGAACGACTACTGGTTCATCGACCGTGGCAACCTCCACTTCCCCCTCCCCGGCGACCACACACACATCAAGTTCCACACCGCCACCGTCCTCGACGGCGAGCTCGTCATGGACACCATGAGCGACGGGCGCAAGGAGCCGCGCTATCTCGTCTTCGACTGCCTGGTGCTGGACTCGCAGGTCCTCATGAACCGTGAGCTCAGCAAGCGCCTAGGCTACTTCCAGGAGCAGGTCTTCAAGCCCTACCGGCAGCTCATGGAGGAATTCCCGAGCGAGCGGCAATACCAGCCTTTCTTTATCGATCAAAAGTCGATGCAGCTCGCGTACGGCATCGAGATGATGTTCAAGGACGTGATCCGGAACTTGAAGCACGGCAACGACGGTCTCATATTCACCTGTCTCAAGAGCGACTACAAGCCGGGCACCGACCCGCACATCCTCAAGTGGAAGGACGCAGAAGAGAACACGGTCGACTTTGTCTGGAAGTTCCACTTCCCCACCGTCGAGCCCACCGAGGACGAGCGCGCTGAAGGCATCACCGAGCCTTTCGTCGACTACGATTCCGTGCCGTCCATTTCGCTGCTCGCCAACCACGGCGGCGGCTACCCGAACGGCTACCAGCACTATGCCGACATGCACCTCGAGGAGAACGAGTGGGAAATCCTCAAGTCGCTCGGCGACCCGCTGGACGAGCGCGTCGTCGAGGCCTACATGGACGAGCAAAAGCAGTGGCGCTTCTACCGCTTCCGCGACGACAAGCCCGATGGGAACCACATCTCCGTCGTGAACAGCGTCATCGAGAGCATCCGCGACGGCGTGACCAAGGAGGACCTGCTCGGTGCCGCCAAGAGCATACGGGATAACTGGAAAGCCAGAGCGCAGCATCGAGAAAAACGCTAAACACATATCATTTCGCTATACTCACCAGCGATTCACAGGGCGTAGGATGAGATGGACTGTTACCCGACAATGGGATGGGTCGTGCTGAGCGCAATGAAGGATGTTATGAGATGTCATTTCACTATTAAATACCCCCTATTTACTACTAGGTTGGTAGGATAGACGGACGCCCTACTGCTACGGCTCTGGCCAGGTAAGAGACTCTGGGCAAATGAGTTAGTGCAATGGAGTTCAGGCTTGGTTAATCGGCTTTCGGGCGCCATGAAAAGGGAGTACGACGATGAGCGTGTATCTAGTGTTTTTGTATAGTTCGATCCACACCCACTCAGCGTTATTAATACTATAATGTTCCCGGGTCTTTCACTTCGGACAGCAGATCCAGAGGGGTAATGCAGGACGAGCAGCACGGGTTTCATCATATCACAAGTAGTCTCACGTGGAAAACCTTGCAAGCGAACCGAAGTAGTAAAAAAAAAAGTCATTGCGATATGGCATTATTGAGAGTTCCTTCCATATGCGATCGATCCGGGTATAACAGCACAAGGCTCGAGAAAGAGCGTGGATGGATGTACATACATTTGATGGCATAAGGGGTCTCTACCAGTACCCGAGACCGAGTCCGAGTCCATATATGAGAAACCTCAGAAAAGCAAAGGATATAACAATAAGGGGGAAATATCAGAAACGGAACGTCATCAGACTCAATTATCTCATCAGAACACTCCTTCTCGCCATCGCCTTCCCCACGCCGCAATGTCCCAGGCCAATGGCAGCAATGGTTTATTCGCTACGCCTCTCAGATTACAATTTCGGGTGGCGGTGGACCGAATCTCTACTCCGATTTCTCGTCAGCTTCGTCTTCCTCGGTAACTGCTCTTCTAGACCTCGTCGCTCGCGTGCTGGCGGCTCTAGCCTTAGGCGCTGGTTTCGATTTCGCAGCACTGGCCGCGGCGGGCTTGCTTTTCGGCGTCCCGTCTTTGACGGCGGGTCTGGAGGGTAGATTCTTCGGTTCGGGGGCGGCAGTGGCGGCGGAGCGACCTTTGCGCCCTGCTGGCTTCTCGGGCGGCGGTGGTGGGATTTCCTCCTCCAGTTCGTCCTCAATGTCGCTCAAGTCGGAGTCTTCAATGTCTTCCGCTGGCTTCGACTCCTCTTTCTTCTCTACCTCCTCGTCATCTTCATCCATGGCTTCCGCTTCGTCCTCAGGGAGATCAGATAGACTAGAAACCTCCCCGTCTTCTTCGTCATCCTCCTGTGGTAGAGGGTTACCTTCGTCGTCGTAATATTGCCATTTGGCCACTCCTTCCAACATATCATCGTCGTCTGCAGAGTCGTCTCGTTCCACATAAGAAGAGCTTTGTCTTGTACGACCGCTGCGCCTCCGATCCGCAGACTCCGGTGCGGGAGACGACGATGCTCTGGGTTTCTTAGATCGCGCGGAAGTCTTGGGCTTCCCCGAAGCTCTACTTGAGGACTTCGAGGCTTTAGGTGCTGCTTTGACTTTAGGGGTAGTCTTCTGGACTGGGGCCCTAGCCTTTTTCTGAGCTGGTTGACCTTCTGCTCGCTCATCCGCGCTCTTCCGTTTCTAAGAAATTATTATGTCAATCCTCAGCTATAACTAAAAGTAACGGAGGGAAATGGAGGGTAAAAGTTTGTTCCGTACGTACCTTTTTCTTATCAACTGATCTCAGTAAATCATCTAATTGTTGGTCCACCCCCTCGGGGAGATACTGCTTCTCTGCAATCTCTTGCGCCGCCTGGTGGCTTGGAAGGGCTGTATACAAACCCACGGGCAGGCCAATTTTGTTGGAGTAGGCTTGAAAACTCCAATTTTTGCGTTCTTGCCACTTTCGTAGCAAGCTCTGCGCCAGATCGCTAATGATGTATAATCGTTCACTTTTGGAACGATCAATACCATCGAGCGTCTGTTTCACGCGTTCGGCGTACTTAAAGATCATCCCGAAGTTGGCTTCAGTGGCAACAGTACTCACATAGAAGAGGATATACCGTGCATGATCCACTAACTCCTCCGCTTCCGGGCTGAAATCTGGATGATGTGCCAGAAGCGAAATTAATCTTCCCATTGTTGACTCTATGACGCTTTGTTTTGCCTCACGGAAGAATCGAGCGCGAGATCTAACCCAGGTTTCAATCTGGCTCTTGAACTCTGTATTCGGCTCAAAAGCAGTAAGGAAGATGATAGTGTAAAACCGCGCCCGAAGCCTGTTTTGGACAAGATACTTTTGAAGCTTTTCGACGAATAGTCGCCGAACGTTTGCACAGCTATCCTGAGTGAGAAGGGCTAATTGATTAAAGTCTGTCGGAGAGAGAAGCTCCTCGAAGTGCTTGGATGTGCACAACTTCAAAAGAAATTGGCCAGCCAGTAGCCGTAGTCGCGCCTTATGATACTTCGGCGTGTCTTGTGTTTTGCACAGCTCTCCTTGTGCCTTCAACAAAGTCCGGAGGAGTTTGAAAACCGGCGGGGCAAGCTCCTTTGCTTCCTCTATGTCCTGCACACCTCGGACACGGTTTACGACCAATTTGAGTGCCCATGATTTCACCTGACACTCTTCGTCAAGTTCAGCATCAGGCACCCATTCCGGGTCTGAGTCCTTCGCCTCGGTACGAACCTTGAAGAGAACATTCTTCAACGCCATGTCAAGAATTTCATCGTTGGCTTCAGCCGTAACCGTCGACGCCAGTAGCTCCAACTGGGCGACCGCTGCAAGCCTGTTAAGGAAATGAGAGGTACCGTAACTCCAGTCTTTTGTCACTCTCTGTAGAAGGTCAGTGGCCGATACCAGGCTTTTATCATCCTTCCGGGCCATCAACACATTGACAGCATATTTGGCAGATTTGGCCGGTTGCCCAAACAGTGCATAGTTTATCAGTGCTTGTGTGAACTTCCGATCAACAGGAAGCTCAGTCGGGTATTTTCTCGAGTAGGATGAGCAGGCCTTGAGAGTCTCTACCATGGTTGCATCATTTGTCTGGTCAAGTTTAGGTGCACCATCTACCAGGTCTTTGCAAAGTTGCCCGACGTGGGTCTTGAAGAGGTCCGGGTTGTGTTGTGATATTTCTGTTGTTATCTCCTGCGCTGCGGCACCGAGGCCGTCCTTGTCGCTCTTGGAGCAATCCATGAAAGTCGAAAGATGGCTTTTATTAAACAAAATATAGGCGGAACGGTAGAGAAGTGGTAACAATGTCTCAAGGATGTGCGGTTTTGGGGACCCTTGGACTCTTTTCACAAGCTCCTTAATTGCTCTGTGCATTGTCTTAAAGTCGCTCTCGGGAGATACAGTAAATCGGATGAGTTGATAGCTTCGACGATCGTGCCAGTTAGCAAAATTATGTAAATCAGCTTCCACCCTGATTGGATCCGGGAGGAATTGACCAAGGTATTGAGCCGTCCTCTTGAGGTTTTGTTTTATCCTATCTGCGTCCCCTTCAGGGTTCCCCCCATTGAAGGCGTCGCATTGGCGAACCAAGTTTTCCAAAACTTTAGAAAACTGGGGCTGCCGAGCCTGAAGAGCGTTGAATGCTTTTCGCGCATTGTTGTCCAGGTCCTTCACTAGTAGTAGTACTCTTTCGGCACGTACTCTATCTTGATCATAATTTGACTCGCTTGCCGACTGCGGTGGGGATTGACCATTAGATGGCTTGGATCCCTTCGATTTCGGAGGAGGCGGGAATGATAGAGGGACAAGACACTCGTAAACAACTCGTTCCAGGAGAACGTTGAGTTCGAGGTCATTGGCGTAGAAAGTGTTGAATATCCGGGAAGGGATGCCCGACAATGCAGAGATGACAGCCTCTTGGCCGGCGGCAATCTCACCACTTGCGACACCCCATAGCTTTCCCAGAAGCGCCATAGCTTCAACACGTACTGAGGACCTCTTGTCCCGGCATCGATCTGCGAGCGTAAACAACACCGAGCCTTCCTTGGTGATGCCTCCAAGTGCTGCCAACTTCATCACAATGTCGCGGAAGCTGAAGGCTTCTATGGCGGTGACTGCGGCAAGACGCACTTTCTCATCATTATCATTGAGTTTATCACGTAGGCCAGTGATAAAGACTGACTCGTCCTCTCGACCAAGCCCAATACCACCAGCCGATGTCGACACAATATAGCCCACGGCCGTGGTCCATGCAGCACGAATCAAGGGCGACTTGTCATTCCTCCTTCCAACGAAGTTTTGGAATGCTTGCGGGTGAGTATGGGCGAAAGAAAGAGGTGAAATAGGAGTAGTCAGTATGCTTGCTGCAGGATGATCAGGTACTTCATCGCTCAGCTTTAGTGAAGGATAGGCTGCTGGGTCCAGAGCCGGGGGCGGTGGGGGTCCGGCGGCTCCGATGCCTGAAATCATGTCTCCCAATGTTTCGGTAGCCAGTAGACGTAAAGACACGTTGTCAGCAGATAATTCGGCATCAACTTGAGGTATTACATTAGGAAGCACTGTTGGGGCAGCTCGCCAAAGCTCACGCATAAGCTGGTGAGCTTTCCGTAGCTCCTTGAAATCAGCTTCTGAAGGCCCAGATGGCCCTGCCTCGTCATCTGACTGCTCGTCGTCCTTGTGCCCATTCGCATGACCCCCCTTTCCAGAGACATCCAGAATGACGTCGCTGAAATACTGCCCCACGTAGCGTGCCATCCTATCAGGGCAAGAATTGCAAACAGTTTTTGCCATGACATATGCCTCTGGCTCTTCCTTGGGTAACAACGTCGTTTGGGTGTCGTTGGAGTCCGTCTTTTCTCTGTGACCCGCACGGGGAGCAGCTCGAAGAAACTGGGCCATGATTACATCCAACACAGAAGGCGGTAATGAAGAGCTCTCGTCTAGTAAGGTCACCATCACTTCTGTCATGTGGAATTCAACATCCTTTGCCACCTGTTCGCCTGATGAGGACTTGAACGACCCTGAAATGCCATCGAAAAATGTGGAAAAGAGCTCGAGCAAGAGCTCTTCGGAATTGTTTACGTCGTTTATCAGGAGTATACTCTTCACATCGGCGAGTGAGGCAAGGACGTATTTATGTTGTGCATTGTACGCATGCGACGGGTTCCAGAGTGCGGGGAGTATGACTCTGACAAAAAGGGTGAAGATTTCCTTCAGAAAGTCAGCATCAGCACAAGTTCAAGTTCCCATGGCACCAGCACGAATCCTACCTTGAGTTGTTTGGGGGTAAAAGGAGCCTCTGGTGCGCACAGCTTGAGGACGTCCACCAAGCACGACGCGACATGGGCTTTCACTCCGGCTTCCTTGTGCGCCAACAGGTTGTGGGACGCAAGATCCTTAGCCACACCGTGAAGGGAGTCCTTGTCGACTGTTTCCTGGTCCATGTCTGCCAGCTCTTTGGACAGCTTCTCTAGACGGCGCAGGAGCTCGCCTGTCGCAATTGGTTTTCCAGCACGCCATGACAACTGCTCATTGAACTGGAGCGCCACCAGCTCCTCGTCCATCTCCTGATCCTCTTCCTCAACAGGCTGCTCCCGGTGTCGCGCCATAGTGAGCCCCACGCGGTACAACCAGGCTCGCTGACGTATGCCAGAGGTCTATCGTGAACAGAGCGCGACGAAGATTGAACGCGCCGGTTTCCGGGCTCGGGACAGGTCGGGGGCGGGGCTCGAGGGGGTTGATGGCAGGTCTCCGTGCGTCAAGCAACAGATGGGAGTAGTGTAGACTGAGTACGCCAACACGAACAGTAATAAAGTAAATGGGGTCAAATAGCGGGACTGTCTTCGGATTCTAGCGAGGCGCTGGTATTGGCGGATTGGGAGATGAGGAGGGCGTGTGGTGAGAGGTGACGAAGTCATCGCCAGCTTGCGATTGTGTTTAAGTCGCCCAGTCCTGCCTCCCGTCTTTTTTGGGCGAGTGCTACGCGACGGGACTTTGTTGCAGTCAATCAATTGCGCGCTAAGCTGTAGTGCAGGCACCTATGTTTAGGTACCAGGGGTCCCTGCAACACAGTATGAAATAAGTGGGTTTCAACGCACAGCTGCATCTATCCTACCAATAACACGTGCAGGGTCAGCACTTCCAATCCAATCAGAAAAGGCCAGGGTAGTAAAAGTGGTTGTATTGGTTGTGGAGCTAACAGTGTATCTACTGGGTATAAAATTAGATTTTATAGCCTATGGCTAACCCACACCGTACCTGCCCTCCTATCTACTCCGAGGGAAGCAAAAAGAGCGCCCCCGCTCCTGTCTATATTTCCTTGTCCCTTAGATATAAATAATCTATTTTTTTTATTTATATATATAAATAGCTTTAAATTAATACTTAAGCTTTTAACGAAGCAGTAATATAAGGTTTAAAAAGTATTTAAAATAACTTGTTTAAAGAGTAAATAGTTTAAAAGTATTTATATAGTATTTATAAACTAATTTTTTATTATTAAAATTTTCTAGTTTATAAAATAGTTTTCTAGCGTATTTTTTAATAAAAAATGGTTTTTTTTACTTAGCTATTAGTTTTAGTTGTTTTCCTTTTTATAAAACTATTATATAGTTTTTTAGTTAAATAAATATCCTTTTTTTGTTTTTTTACATAGCTTACTTTTAAGCCTTAACGTACTTATACTTAAACTTTAAAGTTTTTAATAACTGTTGTAGGCGTACAATATACTTTAAAACAAGCTGTTTATATATTTAATCCGATAATAATTAAAAATTTTCTAAAAAAAAGAATCTTTTAAAGGACCTAACGTTTGCCGAAAAGTATAAAGTTTTAAATTAATTTTTTAGCTAATATTCGTAAAATATTTTAAAAAAAAAATAGCTAAAGTTTTTAATATAATATAAATTAATATTTTTAAAGGCCTAGAGAATACGTAGATCCTAGTTTTAAAGCGGTTTTAAAAATATATTATATATTTTATTAAATATTATTTAAATAATTTTATTAAAAACTTTTATAAAGCTAACATTTTTATAGCTAGTAAATAAAGCGTTTAATATATATATTTTTTTAGTTTAAAAAGTTTTTTAAAAATCTTTTAAATAAAATCTGCTTTTTAGGTTAAAATAAACAACTATTAGCGTAGTGTTAACTTAGTTGTTTTATTAAATTATAAAAAATAAAATTATTAGTCCGTTATAAAATGCTGCTAAATAAGCTTATTTATAACAACTAAATATATTTATAATATATAAAATATATTTATATTTATATTTAAATAAAAAAAATAGTTCTATAAAGTTTATTATTAGTATTTAAAAAAGTTCGGAAATAATAACCGGTAAATAAAAAGCTTTAAGCTTTACTAAGTTATATTTAGTATATTATAAACATTTTTATATATAGTTTATAGTATTTTTAGCTATAGTAAGCTAAAAAACTATTTAATTAAGCTTTTATAAAATAATAGCTAAATAAAAATAACTTATTTTATTATAAAATAGTTTTAAAACCTTTAATATATTTTTTTTTAAAAAGTATTTTTTTTAAATTCTTTTTTTAAAATATTTAAATATACTATTTTATATTTTAAATACTTTAGCCCTGTTTATTAAAGCTTTTAAACTAAGTTTACTATAGTTTATATTTAATAAATAAATATAAAATTTTTATATATTTAAATACTAATTAAATTTTTTATATTCTACGCCTTTAAAAAATTTATAGGTTATTTATAAATAAATAATTTAATATTTATAAAATAATAAAACAGCAAAATTAAATATTACTATATTTTATAGGGCGTTATTTTAAAAAAAATAGTATTTCGAAAAAAATATATTTTAAAGCTAGGCTATATAACCTATTTAAAAGTTATTTAACTAATTTTAAATAAAATATAAACATGTTTTAAAAATTATTATTTATTTTTAAACTTAAATAAAAAATTTATTAATAAGTTTAAATTATTTAGCTTTATTTAATATTCCTAAGAATTTTTTATAGCTTTTAACGCTATTTTTTTAAACCTATAGCTTAAACTTATTATTTATATAACTAAGCTTAAAAAATTTGTTCTAATATTTAGCTAAAAAGAAAATAGTATAAAAAAAAACATTTATTACTATATTATATTTTTTTTTTATATATATAATCCTAATATTAAATAGTTTAAACTTTTTAGCTTATTTTATATATATTTTTTTTATATTAAAAAAAGTTAAAAAAAATATAAAAGGTTTATAATTAATATAAATAAAAAATAAAAGCTAAGATTTAAAATATATTTTATATTTTTTAGCAAATTTAATAATATTATAAAGTTTTTATTTATATATTTTATAGTTACGTTAAGTTTTAGTAAACAAAAAGCTATCGTATAAAAAAAGCTTAAATACCTTATCCTACGTTTAAATAATATAGCAGCTTGCCCTATATATTAAAATATTTAAATAAAAATTTATAAAGTTATTTAACTTATATTTATATATTTTTACTGCTATAAAGGCCTTTTTTTATAAAATATTAAAAGCAAAGCTTTTATAGTTTTTTTATTACTATAAAATATTTTTTTAAAGTTTATTAAAGAATTTAAATATTTTTAAACAATTATGTATTTATTATTTTATAAAGCTTAAAGCTTTTAAAAACTATTAAATAGCTGTTTAATTTTAAAAAACCGGCTAAATTTTTAACTTTTTTACCCGTTTAAGTTTAATAAACATTTTTTTATAAATTTTATAAACTATTTCTAAAATAACAATTTTTTTATATTTAATATAACATTTTTTAAAAAATAGCTTAAATTAAAACTAAAATATACAAAAAAAAAAAAAAATTTTAATTTATTAAAGCTAAGCTTTAACTAATTTATAAGTTAAAAATATATTATTAATATATTTTATAGCTAAAATTAAAGCGTTTAATATAACTAACATAATAAATAAAAGTTTAAAAAATAGTTTTAAAATAAGACCAAAAATAATTTTTATAGTTTTTAATATTAAATATGCTATAAATTAAGTTTTTTATAATATTTTTATAAACTATAGCTAAAAAAATCCAAAAATATTAAATATTAATATATATTTATAATTTAAATAAACTAAAATTAACTAGTAAATATACTTTAAGTTAAATTTTAAATATAATAGCGTTTTAAAATTTAAAAACTTTTAGTAAATATCCGCTAACAAAAAAAAATTTATTTTAAAAAGCTTTTTTTTTACTTTATTATAATTAATAATAAGTTTAAGTTTAAGCTAAAAGTTATAATATTTAATATTTAGATTTTTTACTACTAATATAAATATAGCTATTTATTTTAATAGTTTTTTATTAGCCGTAGCTATAAGTTTATATATCCTAGCGTTAAAATATTTTATAGTTAGTTTTTTTAGCTAATATAGCTAAAAGTTAGTCCAAGCTTTTTTTTAAAATTTGTTTTATAGTTTAATAGTTAGCTTTAAATATATTTTATAAATAAATAAGTTAATTAGCTTAAATATATTAGCAATAAGCTAAACTCTGTAGTCCTAATATATATACTAAACTTTTATATAATATTTTTTTAAATATTTTAGAACTAAAAGTTTAAAAGCTAAACTTTAAAAATTCTACTATATTTAAACTTTTTTATTAGATATTTCTGTTTATAAAATTAAAAATCTACGGACGATTTTTTTATTTATAAAAAATTTCCAATTAAACATTTTATGTTTTTAAATATATAAAAAATATTCTTTAAAAATAACTAGTTAGTTTAAAAAAACCTTATCTTAATTTAATAAAAATAATAAACTTTTTAGTACTTTATATACTATTTTATAAAACGAAGTAAATATAAGTTTAAAAGTATAAGATAACGTTTATTTTTTTATTAAATAAATTAACTAATAATATATATAAAGTTAAGTTAGTTTACTAATATAATAAAGTTAATATTAAATAGCTAGTTTTCTGATTCCGTTTTTAAACTAGCTTTTAAATCTTTAAACAAAAATAAAAAAAATAATTTATTTTTTTTAAATTTTACTTTAGGCTTAAAAGCTTTTAGTAAAACCTTATATTAAAAAACAAAAGCTAGCCGATACTTTTTCTTAAAAAATAAAAATAAGCTATAAATTTATATAAAGGTTTTTTTTACTGCAAGATTTTTAATAATTAAAATATTATTTTATATATTAAAAAATACTATAATATCCTATAGCTAAAAAAGTCTTAAAATTATTAAAGTTAATAATTGTTTTTTTTTAGGTTATATAATAGCCTATATAGGTTAAAATATTGATTTTACTATAGCTACAAATATTATAAATTTTATAATAGCGTTAGTTTTTCTAGCAAAGTTTAATAAAAACAATCGGGTAATTTTTAGATTTTATATTTTTATTCGTTTTATATATAATTTCTTT